>JAWNOS010000251.1:0-46173 GCA_035045845.1 Drosophila buzzatii | reverse complement strand
TTATGTATATCAGCGCTTTCATACCCTTTAAAAAAATAATCACAAAAACACTAAACTTTTGCATGAGCATGGCAAACCTTTTTAAGAGTTCGGCATACTCTTATTCAGAAGCGAAGATGGGATCGTCGCGAATCGCGACTCGCGGACAAATTTCAATTTTTGTGAGCTGCTGGCTTGTGCCTGCGTACACACACATGCATATATATATGCGAGGCATAGAGAGAGTGAGTGAGAGAGTGAGTAAAGAAAGAATAGCACACGGCGGTGCTTCATATGAGAATAGAATCATTTCGTTCGAGCGCTGGCACCGAACAGAATATCAACTGCTACCACGATTGAGTAACACTAGGTTATGCAAAGCGGTCTGTTAAGTTAACAGTGAAACGTCACAGGGGGTCTGGCGCGCTTAAGTTTGTATGAAAATTTGGCAATTTTGGCACTGTTAACTATCTTAAAACTAGTAGACTTAATTAAGGCGATTCAAGTTACCAATTTTAAGTTCTATATAGATTCACGAATCTGACAATATAAGGCTTTTTGAAAATTTTGTATTCTAAGCCGTTTTCTAGGCAGTTATTGCTGAAGGTAATTCGATCAACCGCCAATACCTTCGTCTTATATAACTTCAACTTTATTTTAAACGACTTTATTTTACAAAAGTAACTAGTAAGAATATATACTAATCGTTTCCCATCAATCCACATCATTATATCTATCATATTAATTCATCATATTAGAAATCTGTTGGCCATAGATTGGGTGCCGCATTGTTAGCTTCTACCAAGATTTCTGATGGCTGGTTGAACCAGATTATCTGTTTCTTTATGTTTGACTACTTATAATCTCAGTCCTTTTTGGGTTTTTTAAATAATACATAAAATTTATTTCGGCCTTTGGGCTTTTTTTTCGACATGTAAGCAGGTGTGAGCAGCAGCTTACCTGATATGTCTCCAACATGTACTCTATTTGAATATTTAAATATATTGGCATTTATAAACAATACTTATGCCGAAAATTAAAAAAATCATGCCTTCTGATCATTTCTTCGGACGTAGTACCCATTTAGGAACTGCTTTTGCTGCTGCCAGAAGGCCCTACACTTTCTTCCATTATCTAATAAGTTTTTGTATTTTAAGTAAATAAAAGTAAGAATTGATCATTTTTATGGTTCTTACTATTCGAATTCTTTGCAAAACAACTTATTTTGGCTGCTTATGAGCACTAGGAGGATCTCTGCATCAGTGCCCGCCAAGTAGCCAATTGAATAACAGAGCACACTTAGGACCCTGTGACGTCACAGGGGGTCTGTTAGTTAACATCAAAAGTAACGGAACTGCTCTTTGCGTAACCTACTGAGTCTTTTAACAGTGTTGCGTAACCTACTGAGTCTTTTAACAGTGAACTGCTACATTTTCGCTGCCCGAGCAGTAAATTACAGAGCCGAGCAAATACGAAGATGATTAGGACGGGCAATCAAAATCTTGTTCGTGAAAAAAGTTTGTTCTAGTCAATTTCCAGTCTATGTGTTGTACGGTTAGTGCTATAAATAATTAATAAGAAACTAAATTAACTATGATGAATATCAAAATAATGTTATAATGTTAATAATATTAAATATTCTTTTTCAATAAAAATCTCCTGACCAAAGACGAAAAACATACCTAGTCTTAAACTAAAAATTGATTTAAAAATCAATTGAAAAATACATATAATTCATTTTATTTTATCCTGATTGCAAACATATTTTCTAGCATGAAGAAAGCCCCTTGTGGTCGCGCACTGTACGGAACTTGAAAATTGTCTATAAAAGGCAGTCTCAAAGCAGAGTCCAACACAAAAAAATAAAAAAAAAAAAAACCAAGAATTGTGGAAAAAATGATTTTCACAGTATTCAGGTCTTAATATAGCAGAAAAAATGAAATTTTTTAAAAATATGAAGCAACCCACCAAACATTTGCGATCATATTCGAGTCGTTTTTGAGTCCTCTTTCTGATTAAAATAAGCATAAATGAGCTCATTTTCTGATCACAAATGACTCATCCGTCGGGAGAAAAAAATGCCCTAGCCGCGACTCTTCTAGATGCGTCGCTTATGACCGATTTTTATAATCAAATTCGAGTCATATTCGAGTCATATTTCGTATCATACGCGACTCTTTTTCGAGTCATATTTCGTATCATACGCGACTATTTTTCGAGTCTTAATTTGAACCACACGCGACTCATTTTCGAGTCTTAATTTCAGCCACACGCGACTCTTTTCTGATTCGTTTTTTTATTATTATTATGTTCTTCTCCAAAAATAAGTACTAATTTATTTAAATTCAATTCATTACGAATTTGTATTAAATAATTGTGTTATTAGTTGTGACTTAAAATAAAACAACAAAAATGAAACATGAAATAAAAAATTATATAATGTTTTCTTAACTTATTCTTAATATTAAACAAATTCTACAAACTTAAATCTCCCAGCTTAAATCTACAAACTTAATCTAAACGTCTCCTCTTAAAAATTCTGTCCTTCGCGTGTACAATATGCCGTTGAAGGACGGTATTCATGTCCTTGTCTGTGTATTTGTATTTAACGTGACAAATGTCTAAAAGATAAAAAATGTTAATATTGTTCGTCGGTAATAGAGTTATATACTTACTTTTTATTAATGTAACAAGGTAGCACCATTCTTTATTATTATCATTATCACTAGAGGAAAACTCACTAAAATCAGCAAAACAAGTATCACTATCATCACTTTGGTTATTTTCAGGCTTGTTTAATATTAATACATCCGTTGAACTTTACCTTGACTTTGTACGAATAAGAATGACCGCAAATACACTAGCATGTGCTTTAAGAATTTGGAGACAAGAGAAACTAATGAATCAGATAAGAAATCGATTTGGCATCTTCTTGAGAGTGCAGAATATTAGTGCAGAGCAGAATTGAAAACAATCACTTTTCAATCCCCCGCATGCCCAATTGGCGATTGCTTTACATTTTGTTGCTGTACTTCAAATAAATCACTTTTTGATCATACAGGCGAGTCATTTTCGACTCTTTCTAAAATCGTGCATATGATCAATCATTTTTTTTATCATCCCGGGGACTCCCACCAAATGCTAGGTGGGAAGGAATATATATCAGATTTATCGTTGTATTGGTGACTGCAACTTCCACGAAATTCATGTGAAAGCTGCAAGAGCTAACAAGGGCCTCACATGAATATAAATTGCAGTTTTAAGAATTTACTATATGAATAAAAAAAAAACAAGTAAGAACGTTGCAGTAAGCCGCAACTAACTGCGAAATACTTTGTTCCCATAGGTGCATCTTATTTATTTAATAAACATTTAATTAATGAAATATTTCGGCAATTAGAAAACGTACATGGCAAGCAACAAACGGTTTTCCTATACATACATACATATTTACACATGTACACACTATACGAGTATACACACAATTTTCTATGTACATATGCATACAAAAGTTTGCATGCCAGAATATTCTAAGAATTGTGAATTTTTCGATCGTTACTTTAGTTTTGTCAAAATGCGCTCTAGCAATGGATTATTTGGTTTTTTGGTTTTAGTTAACAATGCCCACATCAGGGCAGTGGCGCTGGTGGTAAGGTGCGTGGGTTCGAATCCCGCAAAAAACATTTTTTCAAAAATTATTATTTTTTATTTTGTTTATATTTGTATATTATTATAAAAGGCATGCTGCCAATTGATAATAATTTATAAACATACGCATATGAATTGTGCATTTAAGCAAAAACTAAAACAACTTTTCCGATTTGCCACGCTGCGTGGCAAGCGTTTTTCTATGCATGCATATATATACATACATATGTACGCATATGTAAACAGCTGTTTGTAAGTGTATACACATCCAAGTGTGTATACATTATTTTGTTTCGAACCAAGCTGCTGATCAGCTGATGAGCTCATCAGCTGTGATTTGTTTTGGGTTTAGCTAATGATTTCATGTTATTTTAAATGACCTGGGTTCGAGTCCCGCTGGAAACTTTTTGTTTATTAATCGAAAACTTATAAATTTTATTTTTTAAATTCATTAATATTATTATATTTATGTTAAAATGCTTTCTGCCATCTTAGCAATTAATACTGAGCTATTATAGACATGTATTATGCAGTTGGCCACAACAAACTTCTTTGGCCAGTTCGTAGAAAGTGCCGAGGCTAACATGACTGCAAAATTTGGTTGCTTACATTCCAAAAACGCGAAAATTACAGGGTATTTTTCGATATGCCACGCCCCCAAAGAGGCTGAAAAATTATTTTTGGGTCATCGATAGAGGATGACATTAGTAACTCAACCATCCAATTTTCAAGCTTCTAGCTCTAAAACTGCAGGAGATATAAACTTTTGCGGTTTGCCACGCCCCCTGTGGGCGTAGCTATATCTACCATAACTTATTGGCTTGGGTTATCAACCCGAGTATACATGCCAAATTGCTAGTCTCTAGTGCCAATAATGTTCAAAATATAGCACAATTTGAAAAATCACTAAATATTCAAGCCCGATTTGCTACGCCCCCAATTGGCGTAGACATATAACTTTTTGATCGATCTTCTTAGAATCATAACATTAACTTACATGCCAAATTTCAGCGTTCTAGCTTCAACGGTGTAGAAGATACGTATTTCCCGATTTGCCACGCCCCCAATGGGCGTAGATATATCCGCCATAGCTTTTTGAACTTGGGTTGTCACCCCGAGTATACATTCCAAATTGCAACTCTCTAGCTCATCATCTAGTATGATAACTCGCCTATGGGCGGAAGACTTTTCCGATTTGCCACGCCCCTAGTGGGCGGATCAGGAAAATTTTTACACTTTATAATTCGGGAGCATATATGAGTATATGTTCCAAATTTCAAGTCTCTAGCTCTAATAGCGCCGAAAAATATTGCGTTCATACGGACAGACGGACAGACGGACGGACGGACGGACGGACAGACGGACAGACGGACGGACAGCAAGACGGACATTGCACAAACCCAAAATACTTTTTTCCCTTTGGGAACAAAGTATAAAAAGCAATATAGATAAGTTGGTATTTAAGTGTATGTCAACTATGAGTGAATTTTGCTGTTTGCTCACCTTCCTTCAGTGGCAGATGAAGTGAAATTTTGATTGCACAAAAATTTTGTCATTTTTTAAAGGTACGATATAGATTAGTTGTTAAAATGAAGATATTTATATGGAAGCGAACGAAATTTGAAACAGCTCTACTTCAACAAATTGAGTCTAAGCTTTAAATGTCTTTGAATTTGATATGGAGACTTTATTTAAGTCATATTTATCTTTAAGACCCTTGACAATATGAGCCAGCCGGCCAATTTGGTCAGTTTTTGGTATGAAATTTATGAGGCGAGTTTATGTACTTTGGCTACTATTCTGCTTTTTGTCATGTGGGAGATACCAAATTTTATAGCCTATGTAACGAAGCTATAAATTTAAAAGCGCCAAATTTTATTAGGCGAATTTTTGTTTTTCGTTTCTAACTGAATTGACGTTCTTTAAATTAAAGCATCTTTCTCTTGTGGCATAATTAATGGTATAGAGTTAGACCTTAATTCTGGAAATTGATTTGATAAGCTGCAACAAATCATGACTGGCTAAATGTTGAGTGGATATTACGCTTAAAATGAGGAGTAAATGTGTCACACGCTTTACACTCGCCTGTTATAATAATAGAAGTAGAATTTATAATGTTCGCCCAGTTCTGTCGCTGACACTGCATCTTGGCCAACCAGCCCAGTGGCCATAAATAATAATAGCTCATTCACACTCAATGTAATTGCGTAGAACATGGGTCAAAGGCTTTAAGGATTAGCTAAATTAGTTAAAATGTTTGCGCTTAAAATGAATCATTTTTGACTGTATATTTCTTATGTAGAGACATTTAAACAACAATCAAAGCAGCTCAGACAAAAATTAGTTAATAGTATTTCACTTGTCGAAAACCTAAAAAGTGAAATAAAATATTGGCTGAGCAAATAGTTAGAGCCTGGTCAAATCAAAGTTTTCATTCCACAATTTTCATGAAATTCAAATATTGTATACATTAGTAAGAACAATGTAAGCTGAAGAGCAATGGCTAAGCTCTGTCTAAAATAAAATAAATAATAAATATATATTAAAGGTAAATAAAGCACAAACATAATAAAAGCAAGTAAGAAAGCTGTAGTCGAGACTACTCGACTACGAGATCCGCTGAACCCTTCTTCGCACAAATAATATTCCAAGAATTATTCGATTCGATTCGATTTCTGCAAGCGTAACAAACTATACACGCACACACGCACGCTAATATACGCTTGTAGGCATGTATGTATGTGTGTGAGCATTGCAGGCGTCTTGCTGTCTCGCTTGGTCTGCCACGTGTATTTTGCTGCCAGAACTTATTTGATTAACAATTCTGTTTCTAGACGGACAATCGTAATCAAACTTTCAGACTATAATCATGACATTCATATCTATATATATATGTCAAACCAAACTGTATGTCTCTAGCATTTGAAAGACATATTTTACACATTTGGTGGTGTGGAGGTGAATTGGGAACTGGAAACCAAAATTAAATTAGTATCTATAGTATCTATATGCAGAAGACTTGGAGACTGTAACTCTAAAGATGAACGAGATATAATTTTATAACTGCTTTTATCGATAACTCTGGAACGATACAGGTTATCGAATTTCAGAAACAAACTACGGATCTAACACTAAAAGAATAAAGTCTCTAGCTCTAGTATCTTCGGAAATCGACGCATTCAAATATATGGACGGACAGACGGACATGGCTATATCAGCTTGTTTCGTAAGCCTGATCAAGAATATATATACTTTATTGAGTCTGCCACGCCTCCTTCTGCCCGTTTAGACATTACTTTTAACAAACCCATTATACCCTATTTTCCCATTTTCAATGGCTATAATAAATTATAAATTTGATTATCTACTTGATTTTGGCTCTCAAATTATGGTTGCATGCAGCTTAAATACTTTTACATGATTGTCATGTGTTGTTGCCACTCTTATTGTTATGTTCATGATAATAATCTCATTACTTTGAATACAATCTCTTCATTGGCAGTGTCAGATTCATTGAAATATCATAATTGAATGTTAATGTGCAAACAAATATGAATTGTGTTAAATGTTGACAGTGCTGCGGCTGCTGGAAGCCCTGCAACCGCTGCTCATTATCCAGTTCAGTGAAAATGTGTCCTGTAATAAGCCACACATACATACACAGACTGGTAGTTAGCAACAGATTTTAATTATCTCAAATGACGTGTATGACCATGTTCATTGTTAATTTCACGAGCTGAACAACGAGTTGTAAAATATATCAAATTAAAATCTATGCAGAGATTTTCATGTTAAGCAAAGTTTAGGCGTGTTCGTGTCCGCAGGGGTATGTCTATACAAATAATCAGTGACAGTTTGGGTTGCTCTATTGTGGTGTGCTCTGCGTGTATTCACCTTGTCAAGCCGTAATGTAATTGCAGGTTTTAGAGTATTCATTTTTGTTCTATTCACGGAGCTTGGCGGTTCAGGGTGAGCTCGGCTCTGCTGCTATCTTTATGCAAATGTTGGAGTACGCGTCTGTGGAGGCGAATGTGAATACAAATGTGAATATGGCTGCCGAACAAAACATTAATAACAAAACATTAAAATGTATTTACCCTGCGTACAGAGCGTTGGAAATGGCAAAGAATAAAGAATACGGTTCGGCTGCATACATAATATCCTGCATGCATGATCCCAGCAATAATTTAGCTGATAGCAGCAGTCCTTTAACATTCAGCTGCCTACTGCCGTTACCGCTGCTGCTGCTGCTGATATTGTTGTTGCTGTCTTGTTGCTATAGCTGCTGACACTGCGCGTTAAATTAAAAGCCAATATGCGGCAGAAAAATCCGCCAACGTGGCAGACTCCTGCAGAGGTTTCATGTGACTGTAAAGTCTGAGAAAAGAGACACAGATACACCCACCCACACACACACACAATCACAACATTATTGTATCGCAACAATGTGTAACATGCCTGGGTTAGCATGAACTGAAGCAGCAGCAACTCAGTAGACGGGCTATGGAACCGCCTTTGATTGCCGTTTGCCACTTGATACGCCAACAGAGTATTTTTCCCTTATCGTTGTACCAAGTGTGTGTTAAAGTTCCCACTAGGTTTTGCCCCTTGTTTACCTATATCTCTAACATACAGCTACTCCCTCTCTCTCTCTCTCTTTCGCTCTCTTTGCTAGTGCAAAGTTCAAAGAGACAGACAATCTACACCAGCATAGCCACTGTTTGTGCGACTATTTATGTTTATCTGTCTAATATCGATATATCTAATATTATCTTATTATCAATACATTATGCTGGTACTGTGCCACACTAGTTGCATTGCGATATAAATAAACATCTCCTACGTAAGCGCCCAAGAAGTTTACGTATGGGTGAATTACACTTGGGTGTGTCTGAAGCTCAGACGTGAGACAATAGAACATGCATCACATTAAATGAAAGGTGCATCAATGAGTGATATGAGATATTGTAATATTTTAGAATTAATCATTATGCATACGTTATACAAATACGTTTTATGACAAATACAAAAATATTAAAATTGTTTCAATTATTCACATGCCGTTTTTTTTTATTCTTAATTTATTTTGTAATCAGATACTGAGTGTTTCGCTTTCGCAAACTCTGTTGAATTATCTCTGTGTCTGTATATCCTGCATTTGTATGAGATTTATTATACCCTGAACCCATTGAAAATGGGAATTCAGGGTATATTGGTTTTGTGAAAATGTATGTAACAGGCAGAAGGAGACGTCGTAGACCCCATAAAGTATATATATTCTTGATCAGCATAAAAAATAAGTTGATTGAGCCCTGTCCGTCTGTCCGTCCGTCCGTCCGTCCGTCCGTCCGTCCGTCCGTCCGTCCGTATGAACGTCGAGATTTCGGAAACTACAAAAGCTAGAGAGCTGAAATTTTACATGAACACTCGTATGTTAGCTACGCAGTACGAGTTTGTTTTGTTTTTTCGATAACTCATCCCATTTCCAAATTATCGATAAAAAATCGAAAATTCGTTTCAATTTGTTTGGTTTTTTGAGCATAGCTTCTACACCGTTTTAGCTAAAGACTTCGAATTTGTATATTTAGATAGATATTATGAATACGCAGATTACGTAATTTTCAGATTTTGGATGCCACGCCCCCTTCGCCCACAATTTGCAAAAAACGCATTTCAAATACTAGAGACTTGAAATTTGGCACATAGATACATTTAGCTATTCTTAATCTACTCTGATCATCCATCATGATCATTTCATCAAGATCATCCATTTAGAAATGGAGTTATAAGCGTTCAAAGTATAGCCCAACCCACCCCCAAGCTGCGGCAGCAACTGCGCGGTTAGCAGAGCTCGCGCTCATGCGATCGTAAAGAAGAAGAGTATCACTTTTTTGCAGGGTTCAGGGGATCTCGTAGTCGAGCCGTCTCGACTAGAGCCTTCTTACTTGTTTTTAATTTCCAAATGCAATAAGTTCAATACCCTTGATTGTCATCCATGAATAAATTACTGTGATTACTTAGCATCCACCCAGACTCTGCACGGCCCGCCAAGCCCAATTAGCGCTTTCCATACAACGTCAGGTAATTTTCAACACAAAGCTAAAGCGCCTTAAGCACTGTTTTCTGTTGGCATTGTTGAAGCCTCCGCATCTGCCTGACAGCCTGAAATTTATGGCCAGGCGTGAGGCGAAGCGATGCCAGCGCCTATAGGCGAAGCCATCGCTTGTGGCTTGCTGCCTTGCATACCCTATGGCTCAGCACAATGGGGGCTTTAACAAATATACATATTGAATTGAAAAATTTAATAATATTAGTATTATTGTTTTAATGGATAGCCAAGAGTTCATAGATTTCGTTAAATATTTGTTTATAAACTAATTTAATAAATCAAAATCAAAATTTAATGCACTTACAAAAATTTCCAAATCAAAAATTGCTTTTATTGTTGTATTTGGATTTATGAAGAATTAGAGTTTTTGTAGTCCCAGCATTCACTGTAACTAAATATTTCCTGGAGACTGTCATGGTTTTCAACGTACAGCAAAATTTTAGTAAATTTTTGGAATGGCAGCAGCTGTTTAATACCTTAATATGTTGTTGTGTATCATGTGCTGCTTGCATGCCGTGATTAATTATATTTTGCGCTGGCTTTAAGGCGACCTTTAAGATGGCACACAATAGCTGCGTACGTTCTTGCATGATTGACAATCAAAGACAGCACGCTTCGTTGCATGACATTCCTTTGCAGAAATGTCAAAGTTGTACTTTTATTGATTCAGAGAAATCAAGAATATTCAACTGACTGCTGACTTCGGTTAAGAGGCATTAATGGAATGCCAGCAAGCATTTGCATACGCTTGTCAGCGATAACATTGAGCAAAGACCCTCTATATGTGTGGCAAGCTGTATGTGTGCGCCTATGTGTGTGCCTATGTGTATTCATTTTCATAATTGTGCAAGCCAGCATTGCCTGCCACATGGTGCAGTTTAACGAAATCAAATCACAAAGGCTCCCACTTATGTAAATGTCGCCACGGCAACTACGCTGAGGCCAGCCCACAATATTTCCAACATATGAAAACTGCCTGAAGCGTATCTTCTGCTCGGTATTGGGAAAGACGTATGTATGTGCCCCTTGCATTCAAGTTCAACGTCAACTTCTACTTGCCTCACCGAAAAGACAAATATCATTTACGTAAGTTGCACAAAAACTCAAAGTTGGCAAAGATGACAGATATGGGAGATATGGGAGATATGGGAGTGCAAACAAATTGAATGGACTTGGCAAAAATTATTGATTGAACACAGAATGCGCATGGATAGAATCAAAATACATTATATATCTTCATATATGCGTGACTGAAAAATTATAATGTTGAGAAGGAAAATCTACCAAAAATATGTTTACTATGACACTAGTTAGTTTGAAAATAGTTTTCCTGGGCTTATGTTTAATTGCAAATATTTTAATTTATTTGCAAATCAATTCAGTTGAAATTGAAAATGTTACGAGCACAACATGCCTTGTCCAGACTCCAATTTAGCAACAGCTTTGATTAGATTTCTAGTGACAAATAATAAATTTAATAAAATACTAATTGCTTTTCTATGGAAGTATATTTATGCGAAATTTTATATCTCTAAAATATGTATTTGTTTTAGTGTTGTTGCGGGTTGGGATATGGCACAATTAATAAATGATTGTGAAATTACAATTTTAATTTCAAATTGAATATTTATTTATTTTATATTGCTAGGATTTTATGGAATTTACAGAATAATTTATTATTATTATTTTTAATTAGTCAATCAATTAAATTTAATTTAAATTAATTTGAAATATTATTTTCCTCTTTTTTTTTCTACACATTTTTAGTATTTTATTGTCCTTCTACGAATTCCCTAACATTTCGGTCCAAGCACAGCCATTGTTGATTAGTACAAAGCGTTGGATCAAATAATAGAAATGTTTATTTATTTTATATATGGAGAAAAAAAAGGATTGTGCCTAACAATTAAGGAGAAAGCTTTTTCTATTCATACGCCATGCTACAGTTATTCAACTCTCTATGATATGAGCGAGAGGAGGTGAGAATGCGAGCGTTGGGGCAACACGAAAGAGAGATAAAGAGAGGAAGAGTGTATTTGTGTGCCAGTCATTGAAATGCAGCATTTAACATAGAAAAGTTCTATTCCAGATGCCAACGAATTTCAATCGAAGTACAATGAGGCAAAAGTCTACGACGCATCTGTGGCAAAATACAGACAAGACATGTTCTGGATGCCAAAGAAAAGCCAGTTTTGTGTAAATTATTGTCGCCCCAACTTTAAAGCACGCAACCCCGAGCTATTGCATTTGAAACACAGATGTCTCCATGGCAACTCGTGTGTGCTCGGGGTGCATGTGTATCGCGCTATGTGTCTGTTGGTAAGCATTTATTATTATCACATTCAGTTCGTTCATGCGACATTATTAAGGTCAAGTAGCCATGTGAGCGTGAGATTGTTATTAGTTTCGACTAGCTTAAAGCAGCTCTTTAAAAAAGGACTTTTTAAGACCTGCCACGTACACACACATTTCGATGGGCAGCCAGCCAGTCAGACGGTTGTCATTAGCATACTTGAGCAATTGCTGGCAACAAAACAGCATGCATAAAAACACTTAATTGTGCCTGGCCATCAACATGCTGGCACTTGATGAAGGCTTGCAGCAGCCCCCGATTCACAGACTCATTCATAAGCTGCCCATATATACCTGCACACACATGTATATATATGCATATGTACATAAATATAAAATAAGCAAAGCCTCTCACCCCCAAGGACATATGCGAGTCGCTTTAAATGTTTCATGGCTCTGCCAAGCAGCCGCAATGGTGAGCTAGAACAATGGCCAACAATTTGCACTAGCGCCACGTTTAAATTGCAAATTAAATCTTGAAATATGCATGGTCAAGTGGTCGAGCGCTTAGTATTAATGAAGTTTCTGCACTCGATTGCCTGGCAGTTTTGGCAAATGAATTCATTTAAAACGAGATCAAATTGTTGCCAACTCATTTGAGATTATTGATTTGCAGTGTGTGAATTGAAGCGAAACACTTGCGACTACTGAAAAATTCAAAGCACTCAATGAAGCAAACGACTTGTGTATGGTCCGCATCAAACAATTTAATTTACATAAATCACTCATACGTCAAGGTGTACGTACAACAAACTGTAAGCAGCTAGCTGCGTCTGCTGCCTGCCAGCAGCAGCATGACATGAACTAAATTATGATTTATGAACGCACAGAATGCCGGCGTGCAGCATCCAAGAAGCCCAACTAAATAAGCTAACAGCAGTTGGCTCGAACTAAGACTGGATTTGAAAGTTAGCAGATGCTGTGGCATTTCGATAAGCCCCAAGCTAATACTCGCAATAGATGCTCTAAATCGATTATTCAGATCTATGTTTTCAAGCATTTATTTTTATTCGACAATAACAATTAATATAATAAGCCATTTGTGTATATCATTCACAAAGCACAGACCCGGTTTTGACCCTGTTACCCGACACGTCCGCCGCAGCAGTTTCCGTTCGCTTCTAATTCGTTTTGTTAGCTGCCGTGAAGGCACGTGACCAGAGCACAGCACACGGCGCTGACAGAGGTCGTACCCTGCAGGCAGCCAAAAAAAGTAAAATGTTTTTTGTATTTACTCAGTTTTTAATACGCTCGAATATCCTCTGAATAATTTAAAGAAAGTCCAATGGACGTGTCAACAAAGGATATTTAGCAAATTATGTTAGTTTTACTATAGACTATTATCATTATAGGCATAGACTGATAGATATGTATATATATATGTGTATATATACACTGAGAAGCAAAACTGTAACACGAATTCAATATTGTAACTTCAAAGGTTTGTATTTTTACTTCTACTATGTATATGATATTTAGAATCTTTTCACTTGCACAACCTTCAAAGATCAGTTCGAATCTAACTATTATATATAATTATATATTTATCTATATTTAAAATTTCATTATCAATTTATAGGGTATCTCTCGACCTGCCACTTTTAAGCAACGCTGCACAGGAGATCGAAAGAGTTGAAAGTGTGTGGCGGCGAGGTTAAAGCTTATGTTTGCAGTTGGTTTTTATACGGATAGTTGTAATACTATTCAGTTGGCGCTAGGCCAGTATTATTTGAATGCGAAAACTTTAATGAGCATGTAAATATTTATTGTTGTGCAATTTGTGAACTGCACGTGTTACATAGGCCAGCAAGAACAGCTCGAGTGTGCGAGTTGTGTTAACATTTAATGAAGCCTGGCCGGGCAATTTGCCTATTTGCCTATTGCCAATTTGGGCATGTGTTAATTGTTGACACATAAGTTTGTTTAATGTTTCAGAGTCTACAGCCATTTTCAACTAAAATGTGCATGTCAATTGCAAATGACTCGCACGACAAATAAAGCCCAAAACACAAGTTGAAGTAAATGTGAAATGCTACATTTAACAGCCACAAAAGTGACATTCCTGCCGCTGAGGACAAAGGACGCAAATGTAGGATTTGTTTTAGTTCAAATTAGAATAAAGGAAACTCGTCTGCCAGCAACTATTGCTCAAAGATAAACAACCAGCCGCAAAGCGACCGACAGGCAACTTTCGAGAAGACCACAAAAGCCACAACCATCAAACAATGGCCAACGAACTGGACAATAGTCAGATGCAGACTTCCACTTGTTGTAGCAACTTATTGTTTAGCATTATCTCTGGTTTCAGCCCAGGTAAATACCCGAATTTCTCATGCCTCTGCGAATGGGCTGCCACCGACACATACACATCGGCCATTCTTGCTTGTTCGACATTCAATTGCCAACGTTTCGGAGCGTAGTGTGTGGTAAGCAGTTTGTAATTGAGTGAACCGACCTAGCTTGTATTCACGTTGGGTGCGACAGAGTTGAGGCAAGAACATGGCAGCTGCATTTGCATGACCGCAGTTCAATTTCGAAAGAGCAAATGCTGCTACAAAAGCTTCAGAGGCATGCATGGAAATTGTTTTGGTTTAAGAGACGCAGAGGGCGACTCAGTCTAAGTGGTCTCAGGGTCTCGATGCTGGCAACGCTTAAATTTGTTTTACCTCTTTTGAACGCCTTCAGTAGGTGTCACATGTAAACAGGCTAGCACAAGAGTCTAGATGGCTATCACGATGGGAAAAAACACTCTTTACTACTAAGCAGTTAGTTCTTTTCAGACGCTACGAGTCCCTTCAGTCTATAAGCGTTTTTAATACTTAAACATTATCTGTGTATGCTCTGGTCTGACAACAGCTTAAGCAATAATAAAAGCTGCATTTGGATGCATTCAGTTAGTCCCACACACACGGACTTCCCACAACTAACACTGACAAGCACTTTAAAACTTTTGCGGAAACTGCATAAGCTGACAAACATGTTGGAGTCTGCTACTATTTATGGGATCCCAGGATATTCAAAGTTTTCTTTTTCAACAGATCTGAATCATGCTTATGAAAATGAGTTTTAAACGAGCAATAAACAAAATCGTATGCATAAACATTGAACAACTTGAATAATTAATATCAATAGGAATTCTTTTGCTTTACTTTAAGATTTGCAGCATTTTTTAATACAGACTTTTTTATACCAGGCTCCAGTTGATGAACCATTGCCATAACAATTGCAAACATAAAGTTGCTAAGCTCCGAACAAAGCAATTGCATAAAGTTGAACGAATGTTCGATTGAACTTAGTGAAATCATTCATTGATCAGTGACCGAAAGAATTCAGCCAGCCATGAACTCACGGACTTTTGTATCGAATTGAACTTGACTTTGCAGCTCGTCTATTACATTAAAGCATCAAATTGTATTTACATATAAATGAAAGTGTCCAAATTCATTGCATTACTTCTGTGGAAAACTCTATTTATTTGTTCTGAAATGTACATTTCGGCTTTATAGTTTTCGATGCGAGTTTTGTGTCACATTTATTGTCAGCTAATTGCTTTTGTCAACATGAACTTGAAATACAAACACGTTTCGATGCCCTTTGCGAGGGCGTTGTAAGGGTATTTTGATTTAAGAATAATAATATAATAATAATATGAAATGGATATTTGATTTCAGATCAGATCAAAATCTGTTTGAACTGTATCCTAAATACTAGCCTATAATTGAAAGATTGATTTCTGATGACATTCATTCATTTTGCATTATATGATTCATCTATCACCAAATTACATTGAAGCTTTAATAAATATAGCTGGACTCGTAACATGAGCCCGTATGATGCAGACCGTTGCGCCCGACGGCAACGTTCTTAATTTGTTTTTGCATTCAACATATGCAGGCCAGTCTGGCTATGGCCAGAAAATCACATGCATCTGCAAATTTACAGCTCGCATTGCCATATATTTGGCTATGTGTATGTCCCGATGTAATTTGGCTTCGCTTTACAAATGGTCCCAAATTACAAATTACGACTGGCGTGACCAAGGCAGTTAGCATATGTTTGCGAGGCGCAGGCTTAGCCGAATGAGATACGCACCTGTGGGCGGTTATCAAACACGGTTTATGCATGCTCACACACACACACACACACACACACTAACTCACTCACATTTGCACAACGTTGATTACCTGGCGTATACATGTATGCAAAAGTTTCCTGTGAAGTCATAAGGCGAAGTGTTGGAATTGTCGACACCGCAGCGAATTTCATAATTTAGTTGATCCCCAGTTATAAATGTGCGAAAGGGCATACTTAAACACATTTATAAGCTGTGGGCGCAGAACGCTTAACCATGGCATCATACTCGCCAGAGCCATGACACGTGGGGTATACTTAAATAAAGTTATTGCTATTTGTGAGTTATTTATGTTGACTTTATATGAATTCTCGCGACTTATTACTTTTAAAGCAGTGCCGCCGCATTTCGTAAAAGCCCAGAACATGCCTGTAAACACAATAAATGTAATTAATATTCGCTAGCGCAAAAGAATTCAGCACCTAAAGGACGCAAATAAAGTGAGTGAAAAACAAAATTTTAAGAGCTCTGTTCGACTGACAGATACTTTTGTTTCCTGTTAAAAAAAATCATTTGCATATGTATTAATATTCAGTATACAATATCATTTAGGAAATACATATATGAAATAGTTGATTGTCGTAATTATTTATAACAAAAATCGACTTGAGAAGATAAAGATGAAAAATATGATTCATTCAGCATAGAGCCAGACACAATTTAGTAAGTTGTTCGTATGTCAAGAGCTGTGTAGCAAATGCTTTCAATTTCATTTTAAAGCATCACAAAATTTATTTTGTAAAGTATATTATGTAAGCATGAGTAACGAAAACTATATAAATAAATATTTAGAAATTATCAATTTTATTTTAGTAATTATTAATAAGAAAACCAAATTATTTTCTTTATATTTGAATATATATTTTATATAGAAATTTACTGCATAATATGCATAGCATTTGTTTGTGACTTATTGACCAAATAGAAGCCCAATTAATGTTTATTAGGCCACCCTGGTATGGGCGGCGTGTGTGTGGAATTACAAATTAGAAATATTTTGAATTTGTGTATGCAACATTTACAAAAGCCTCGAAACAGTGAAATGCATTTTAGCCAACAAATTCCATTATAAAGTTGTCAGCATTTATCAGCATAAATATTATCGAACTGTCAATTTAGTTAGAAATTTGCTTGTTTGTGCGCAGACACGAGGCAGGTAATTAGAGATGCAACAGCTGCAATTGAATTGTTTCAGGAGAGGGGTTAATTAAATTTGCATTTGACTTTCTAATTGTCCTTTGTGCCTTGAATTGAATGTTGTATGAGATTCCATCAGAAACCTAAATCAAATTAAGCGCAGCATTAAAGTGGATAGCTGAACTCATAGCATTCGCTTAAAATCACAAAAATGATTGCGACAGATGCAATCAAGTAAACAGAGCTAGATCATAGAATAATGAATGGAAATTAACATTTCTTGTAGTTGATTAAGATTGATGAGAATATGCAATGAATTATAGTTGAATTGAACATTTAAATATGCATTTTGAAAAGTCGTAAGTCCTAAGTAAACAAATATTTATTTAAAATATTATATTATAGATTAGTTTAAATATAGTTATTCTAGTCAAAAATATTGTTTTAAATTTGTTTCACGGCCTAATGCTTGACAAGCAGCAATTACAGTTATACGACTTTACAGTTGCTTAGCAAACGGACGAAAAAATTCTGCTCTTCTCAGAGTATCTGCTAAAATGTAAAAAAATATGCATTGAACCTAAAATGTTTGGCTTTTGGAAGCTGCCTGCGAAGGACAGCTGCAAATTTGCCAAGAGAACGAGAAAAAAATGCGAGGAAAAAGAAAAGAGGAAAGTGACACAAAAACGCTGGCTGCGAAATGCATTATATATGTACATATGTATGCATACGTGGCCACGGCAACGGTGATTGCCAGCCAGCTAGCTGCATAGCTGTGCTCCGCGCTTTTATGCACAAATTACCTGTCACTTGCGCTTATGCATGCGTGTTGTAGTGCAGCAAAATTGCAACTGCAACTGTGCATGTGTGTGTGTTCACGCTATGGCCCTTGCTAGAAAAGGTTGAATGTTTTTACTACACGTACAGCAATGGAAGCGTGGTAGGTAATATGTCTGGACTGTTGGCGGGCAGCCGTGCCACAAATCTGCTCGAGCTACGCAGCCAGGTTGGGTCAAGTGAAAATTTATGGCGCACATATGCTGTGCCGTGCGCTATTGTGAACTGTTTGCTCGAGTATACATACACATACATACATACATACATATGTGCAGCAGCTTAACAGTTCGGCTACACAACTGTTGAACTGTGCGTGCGAGCACTTAATTAACCCACAATCATTAGATTATGAAGAGCTCAGCCATCTAAGCCACATCAACTAAATTTCACACAGTTAGTTGCCAATTAAGTGGGAAAAATGGCAAAGCATCAATGGATTCAGTCTGAATAGGACCACAAGCCACTCTGCTGGGCGCTACTAATGATAAGTTGACCACTATTACTCCTTCCAAGTGGGCTTGCGTGCCACTTGATGGAACGAAATACTCATTAATTAGGTAATTTCGTGAAATAGTGAAATGAGTTTGTTGCACATACATCTCTTTAAAGCAATCTAAATAAAACTAAATTTAATAACATGTCGAATCTTTTTAGGGCAATTCATACTGTCTGCTCGAAAGAGCAATCAATCATATATTATACGTTTATTATTATTTATTTATTTATATTTTATTTTATTTTATTATTTAACAGGTTTCATTTTATTGCCATCCAAAATGATCAAAGTAACCAAATACAAATTTTTGTCAAATGCTTGTTAATATTTTACATTCGCTAATCCTTTCAATGAATTTCATTTTCTTTTGTATGTTCATTAGTACTTATATCGAATAAAATCTGAAAGTTGCTTATTGATATAAAACCACACTAATAAAGCTTAAAATGCAGCACATCAAACAAGTAAAGTTCATTGATTTTATCTGTTCATTTATATACACTATTTCGTGATGGCCCACAGCTATTGAACTGATGCATTTCAAAGAACGCCAACTCGTACAGGAAAATATGCCTTTTAATCAAATTTCGCTTCAAAATAATAAAGAGTAAATATGAAAGTTCAGGTCGAGACTGCTCGACTACGAGAACCTACGAAGAGCAGTTATTCGACACAAATATTAGTCCAAGCTTAGACTTACAGAGCAAGCGGACTCTATCGACTCAGTTCGTCGTCAAAAATACACATACATATATATTCACAAAACCATTATACCCTGATTTCTCATTTTCAATGGGTTCAGGGTATACAAAAAAAAAAAAAAAACAGAGCGTGCCTTTGGGTACGCGCTGAGTGTGCAAAAGTTGCAAGTTTGCATTCAATGCAGTTCCACATAATATACACATATATAATTCAATTAAAAAGTTCGCAATGTAAACCAGGGGAACTGTCACAGCAGGATGTCAACACAATTTAATTAAACGTTGCTTATACGCCAGCATAGAGAAAAAATGCTATTCATGGAACAAAGCACAGCACAGAACAATTTGCATGTTAATTAAAGTGCATCAAACTTTGACACATTGCAATAATAAAATATAGTCAAGCATGTCTCAACTTTTCAGCTGCTTCCTGCAGCACCCGGAGTCGGAGACTCACAGTGTCCAGTGCCAGCAGGCGACCACACAATAAATAAAAGTATATGAATATTAATGAGCGCCCTCGACGTGCTTCGAGAAGTGTTGCATAAATTGCGTGAATAACACAATTTTGCTTGCTCTACTTATTTAATTAAATATATGTGCCGAAATCGAATCAGGAAATAGTTCTAGTGGTTCCAGCTGCAGTCTCTTTAGCATAATTAATATATTTTGCTACATATTTCAGACAAAATACGTGTCATATGTATTGAAGTAATCTTTTTGTACAATTGTGGATATATGACAGCTAAAAGGAATTGGCATCGGCATAGCTTAAGAAATTATTATTGCAGAAAATCAATGATGGCGTCAAACTTTTTGCAGCAAACTGAACTCAAACTATAAATGCGAATTGTCGACAAATTTTTTCTTGTAACCAATTTCGTTTTGTCCTCGCAATTGGCATAATGAAATCTTTCTTGAGTGCAGCGCCAGAAAAAAAATATGCTCAGCAATTGGAAGAAAGCCAAGAATTGTCATTACCCATTGTAAATGTATAGCTTTGGATGTGATAGCTATAATATAGGGTGACTTGTAAAGGTTGCTAAATATACTTGTTAAAATTTATCAAACATGTTGACCTAGTCCTGTCTATCTGTTCTTTTCTAAGCATATCTTAAATGAAATGTGCCTACTATGCTTCAACTATTTTATTTAAACAAATCGTGTTCACGGTATCTTTTAGTCAGGCAATCGCAATATACTCACACTTACTTTGCAGACACTTTTAGTAGGTAATGGCTTTTGTAATTGGAGTTTTTAAATACTCGAGCTTTGCCTAGTGTTGTGTGCTAGCACACATTTAAAAACAACATCGATGTATTGTGAGTGCGCGCAATAGACCGAGCTATAATAAGCCGAAGCAAAAAGTTGGCTTGAGTAATTTAAAAATTTTATTTTCTCAGAAAAATAAACTCTATACCAGAACTAAAATACGTCAGTCACTCCGAAATGAGTGAGTGCTCTAAAATAATTTAATAGCCTGAAATAAAAGCAGAAGTATGCGAATGCAGTCAGCCATATGACAGGAAAAAGTTTATGGCCAAGAGTATGCACTAGAATCTCTACTTTTAGAATTTCTTGTATGAATTATTTTTGTGCATTCGACTCGCAATTGGAAAACACATCAGTGACCCGTAGTCCAATAGGATTATAAATTATATACGCACAAAATTTTAGCTCATGTGCAAAAAGCGAATTTTTTAAAGTGACTTCCAAATTGAATACTCACTTTTTAAAGTAAGAGTTGACTTGCTTTACTTGTATCAATTCGTCTGTCACTTAATGAATTTTATTGGCAAATTCAACTTAATTTAATACCACACAGGAAGCAATTATAAATGTTTATCAGTCAAAGCTGTGGACAAGCTAGCATCAATGTCAAGGGCACATCACGTCACGCGACAGACGCCACATTTTCCTATAATGACCGCTTTGATGCCATTCACAGATACGCTCAAAGTAATTCCAAAGAGCTGACCTTATCAATAAAAAGAAAAAGGTTCATATAAAAAACAAGCACAAGTGTGAATGCCCGAAGTAGTTGACGACTTGATACCCTGTTAGAAAATATCTGGAAAAATTGAATTCAGAGATTCAAAATCTTATTTGAATTTAATATAGAAGTATAAACAAATGAGCAATAAAATTATATATACATATTTCAATATTACTAATTTCAATTTCTATTGTTTTATTTATATTTTAAATAATTAATAATTTAACGGAAATGTATAAGTATATCATATGCATTTAGTTTATCTTCTTGAGGAATGTCAACAATAGAGAGATAGAAAAAGTGATAAGCGTGAAAGCCAATGTGCGAGGCATAGAAAAATAGCTGTACTCAGATGAGTACATATTTATATATAAATATATATACATACAGTATATTTACAACAATGCTGAGCTATTTGCCCTTACAGATGGCAAATTATAACCGTCTGCCAATTCGACAAGCATATCAATTGCATTTCGTATTTGACATCACCTACATTATATTTATTTAGTGCTGTTGTAGCTACCCTTGGGCACATTGAACTTTCACACTTGCCATAACCTTCGCCCGACAAACTGACCCAGAGATGCGTCGTGTGTCGCCAAAATAGGGATAGGCCTTCAAATTGTATGTATTGTTATTGGGGGGAATACGATTTCCCCAGCAAGGCCACGCATCGCCCAAGCATTTTGTTGATTGTGGTGCTTTCGCTTACGAAATTGACACAAATGATAGCCCTGAAGAATGTGCTGATTGTCTGCTAATTGGATGACAAGTATCTTGAGTAGTTATTGTTATGATTTCCTCCGGCATAAACAACTATTTCTATCCAATCAAATGACGGCTGCTGACGTCTGCTTTAATCATTGATACTTGCCAAGCACTTGCTTATTAAGATGCGTAATGGTAATTGACTATGGCTAAATTAGAAAGTTTTAGAATGCATTTTTATGGAGATAAGGGAGTTGTTTGCTTAACTAATCTTGTCTTGCTTTATTGAGCTCCTTTAAATGTGAATTGCTTAACTATAAGTTATAATATATACCAGGTATTGGTATTAGCTCAAATGGAATTGCAATTCTATTGAATACTACTTCAACATAGAACATAGAAAAACTTAGCAACATTTACAGTAAATTATAATTGATATAACTATGCTCAACTTTTTGTATTTATTTATTATTTTTATTATTTTATTTTTATTATTTTTTATTTTTACAAATTTGTAATTTTTCACTTAAAAATATATTTGTGCTATCCTAACAATGTTATTTTCGGCAAATGGACTTGCAATGTTTCGAAGAGAGCTTCTGAATTTTCGCTCTCTTAAATACTGGTTTTCGCTGTGCCAATTGGGAAATTTACTACGAAGTTATGATTTTGTCTACTTTCGAAAATATACTGCAAGCAATATAATTTTCATCAAATAAATTCAGGTTTTTTTTTCTTTTTATTTATAAAAAACCAAAGCTTTAATATCATAAAAAGAGGAAAATAGAAAAATAAAAAATGAATTGTGAAACTTTGTGCTACGTGATTAAAAATGGGAAATAGCTGAGACGGCAACAAGTTGGTGAGTGGTTTGTCGCCTGCCTCATAGGTTGGCTTTCTACAGTCACTTGCAAATTGCAACGAGTAAAACAAATTCCTTCACGCCAGTCAGTGAGCACTTCAGGAATGACTCGCAAAAGACGGCGCATGTTTCAGTCAAGCCAAAATGTTAGCTTTAGTGAAGGACCATGAATTTTCATTTTTACACAGAAAAGTGTGTAAAAAAAATACATTATCATAAGCATAAATTCAACTAAAGAAAGAGTATATCTTAATGCATTAAAGTCTTTAAAAAAATATATCTTTTAATTAAAAAAGAACTCGATTAACTAAACTTTATCAGTAAATTGAATTTACTTGCATTAAATTCTGTCAGTGGCTTTGAAATTCATTGCCGCTAAATACTTCCGTCATTTACATTTTGCCACTCACGTTTATGTCAGTGGAAAATTAGGGATTGTTGAATTGATGCTGTTGTTATATACGAGTATATGTAGTAAATTATTGCGGCCAGTGGGACGTGCCGGAATCCAGCTGACAGTTGAGCATTTGTACCCCTTTTTAATAGCCATGGGAACGTGGCATATTCGCAATTACGTATACGACATGATGTCCATTATCTAGTCAAGAGCACAAGCTGGACGTGCGCGACGCCATTGTTCGCTGTCCACTTCACACTTATTTCCGGCCTAATAATGACCAACGTCAACTGTTTCGGATGCTCATAAAAATTCCTGATTTTAATATATTCTTAATGGCAGCCATAAAACGACATGTGCTGCACTGGCAGTTAATAAGATTTAAATTCATTGCGCATGTTGTAAACTAAAATGCAAAGTTCAAATAATTTATGGTTGATTGAGCAGCAGCTGAAGTCGAAGATAATTTTCTAATACTACACGATTTCATGCACTTTTAATTGACCTTGAGCAAGCATGAACTTGAACATTCAATTAAACATCCGCATTTTCGAGTGAATTACACTCTGCGGTTTACTGCTCAAGTAGATAACAAAATTTCCCATTAGCGCAATTTTTGGCATACGCCGCATAAGCATAAGTTGTATTGGAAAAGTTTGCCAATCAGAGCGTGGAAAAACTGAAATCAGGAAATACACCTGCTCAAAGCGAATGGCAGGCATCGAGTCTTATTTTTTATACAAATCCTTCGGAATGAATAAACAGTGAGCATCGAAACTTTGTATATATATACATACATATATATATAAAAGCCAAGGTGTTTCGATTTAAGCCCACAGCGTGTTCTGGTTCAAAATGAGTTATGTGCCTGGCATGCAAAGACAATGTCACTGATATGGGCATAAAGAAGCTGGCCTAAAGTTTGGAGCTGGAACAGAAAGTAAATGCTGCTGGCTTAATAAGTGCAAACATGTTCGATTCTCAGCTGTTGCACACTTAGCCAAGTTTGGGGCCAAGCTCTTCGTTTTTTGGCCAATGCTCACATACTTCGTGAAAAAGGCCATTTAATTAGATTCGGTTTCTGCTGGCTGTGGCAACAAAAGCGGTAAACAAATTTCAATTTATTTAAGCGATATCTGCCGCACACCTGTAACCATAACCAGAAAAACAGAAATCTGAACTCAACTGTAGCTAGCCAATCTAAGGCGGCAGCCAAATTGCACGAATGAAATTTAATCAAGCAGATGGTTGCTATTTTTTCGGCATTCTTTTAAAAGGTATGACTCAAAACATTTTGCTCAATCAATGGTGAAAAATGAAGTAGATTTTTAAACGTTTTCAGCTGAACTGAATAAGTCGCAAACTTTGCGGCCAATGGTTAACCCGAAGCCCTTTCACAGCGGCATCCGATTTTTCAAAGGGTTTGTGAGGTGTTCCCTTATAGAAATTTGGTTTCTCTGCTTTATTGCATGGCATGCACACAATACGGGCAGCCTCAGCTACGCCCCCGAAGAAGAAGTTGTCATATATGTTCAGCAAAATATTTTGCTTGACCTGTGTAAACTTTGTGGGCATTCCTAGGTCTCCCAAAAGGTCAGCCAGCTGCTAAAAGGCTTCGTGTCAGAAAGTTAAGCAATAAAATTTACACTGGACAAACAAAAATACAAATAAAGAAACGTAAAACAAAGGCTTATAGCAACAAAGGGCTTAACTCAATACCATTTGTGGACGAGCTAAAAAGAAAGTGTATTTTTGGATTAAAAAAAAAAAAAACGCTTGAATATCGAATATTTCAAATATTTTTACGAGCAAACGTGAGTACCTCGTGAGGGCTATAAGGAATTAATATTGCTCTGTTTTGATTATAGCTTAATAAAAAAAGACTGTAGTGTGGTAAATAATAGTAAATGGGGAAGATTGGTTGAGTGTAATGTGCGTTGCTCTCGTTTAAATTAATAATTGGATTATTTTGTTCGCCTGAATAAGCATGAGAATCGAATGGGTTCATATCATAGTTGGATATATAAAAACTCTTAATAAACATTTAAATATCTTATAAATTGCCTGATTATATAACAATATATAATCAGGCAATTCCGTTATTGCGTGCTCTATAAATATATTTTAGTTTATAGTCTTTAAGTAAAATATATTTTATTTGTTCAATCCAACAGCTATTGATACTGTATATTATATATTTGCATATATGTCACATGTTTTAACAAAACTGTACTTTTATGGCTGGTTAAGCTTTAAAGGGTGTAGAATCAGCTAGAGCTTAAAAAGCTTCCATAAAAAGTTGAGCAAGGATATGTTTCCTTTGTGCATGCTTAAAGCTCAGAAGCTTTTATAGGTTCCACAGGTAAGCATTAGAGTCAGCCGCGTCCAAAACCAACTGAAACACTTAAAAGTTGATAAATTGCGAAATTGTTACTATTAATTTATTATTTATTTTATTTATTTATTTTTACTAAAAATTGTATCTTATCCCTATATCATTTTGTGAAGACTCACAATTTTTGTAGTTATTAGTTTGTAGTATAAGTTAATCTTTAATTCTTGTATAGTATTAGTCTATAAGTTAATAAATAGTTTATAAGTATACTTCATACACTTGTACATAATTATAGGACAGGGTAGCGAGAGATCGGCGAACGGCGACATATCATAACGCAGCAACGGACGGACAAGCAGACAAACGCAACAACCAAACGAACGGGACGAAAGACAAGACAGACAATTCTAACGGCGATCGCGGTACAGGCTGCATTATTCGCCAAATAATGCACCTAGCAACAGCATCAACGACAACACAGACCTAACAACAGCATCAACGACAACACAGACCTAACGAACAGCATAGCAACGGCGATAGACAGAGAGCGCAACAATAAGAGAGCATAGCAGCGCTCAAAGCTAAGCGGCGGCCACGATAATGCGAGCAGCGCAACAATAAGAGAGCATGGCAGCGCTCAAAGCTAAGCGGCGGCCACGATAATGCGAGCAGCGCAACAGTAAGAGAGCACGGCAGCGCTCAAAGCTAAGCGGCGGCCACGATAATGCGAGCAGCGCAACAGTAAGAGAGCATAGCCACCCGATCAAGAAGACACAGCACGTGCCGAGCCGAAAGTTCTCACGCTACAAAGCGTAGGCACGCGCTGACGCTCGGCCGGGCAGAGGTGAGAGCTCATGCGCACCTAATGCACGCAGCTGAGCATACAGACACGCGCAGAACGAAGGCGTGAGAAAGCAGCGACAGCGCGCAGCCGCCCACGCAGTGAGGAGATGCACCAGCGTAGCATTCAGAAACGCAGCATGCAGATCACTCTGGCTACGGCATCGGCGGGCAACAGACCTACAAGAATAACTGCGGAAGGAATCACCAAGGGAACAGACTGGTAAATACCGACGGACAGTAGACACGCGGACAGGAGACACGACGAGGTAGCATAGCTGGGGCGCGAGTTAAGTATAGAGATACCAGAGAAGGTAGAGAATCGCATAAGTGAAATAATAAAGTGTTACAAGTGAAATCAAGAGTTTTGTGTTGCTGTGAAATAAAGAAAGGCTAGACTGCGAACTTCGCGACTCGCCGGTAATACGCAGTGATACCCTGTATTCGACATCGAGCGGTATACGCAGTTGTCGGAGCAGGGCAGCGCTCTGTATTTTATACGCAGTGATACTCTGCATTCGACATCGCGCGGTATACGCAGTTGTCGGATCAGAGAAGAACTTTGTATTAGCCGGATCACGAATTCGCTCACTCCACGACCCGCCGGCAATACGTAGTGATACTCTGCATTCGACATCGCGCGGTATACGCAGTTGTCGGATCAGAGAAGAACTCTGTATTATCCGGATCACCAATTCGCCCAATCCACGACCCGCCGGTAATACGCAGTGATACCCGGTATTCGACATCGAGCGGTATACGCAGTTGTCGGAGCAGGGTAGAACTCTGTACTATCCGGATCACAACTTCGCCCAATCCACGACCCACCGGCAATACGCAGCGATACCCTGTATTCGGCATCGAGCGGTATACGCAGTTGTCGGAGCAGGGCGGCGCTCTGTATTTTATACGCAGTGATACCCTGCATTCTACATCAAGCGGTATACGCGGTTGTCGAATCAGGGCAGAGCTCTGTGTCCACCCGACTTACGAATTCGTCAATGCGATGACTCGCCGTGAGGCCCTGCTATCGCACGATAAATTCTGCGCCTAGAGACACCTCTCACTCCGTAGTCCCGACTTTTACAAATTTTCTTGTGAGAGGACCTGGCCAGACTGAGATCTATACCCCGGCCAATAGAGCTTCTTTACAAGTGGCGCCCGAGCAGGGACTCGGGATTTAGGAGAGTAGATTCTTTTCTTGGATTAAAGACCCGTTAGAGAAAGAGTCAGGTCAGGCAGTAGCAGAAACCGTAGCACCAGAGCGGTAGGAAGAAAAAAAAAAAAAGAGAAAAAAAAAAAAAAAAAAAAACCCACGCGCGCCGGCCGAAGCTGGAGAGAACACGTGGCCTCAGAATTCTCAGCAATCGTGCGACTCACGAGTAAACGGCTGAGAAGAACAAAGTAGTGGAGAGAGAACGCATCTAACGGGTCCGACGGGCTAGCCGAAGCCCAGTGGGACTGCGTTCGGGAAATAGTGGCGAAGTGCCGAAGAAGCCGGCGATATAAAGCGAGTTCGGCGTGACGGAAGGGCACTTGTTCACCAACTCTAAGGGAGCGCACATCAAAGCAACAGCACTGGAGACTCGTCATCATTTTTAAATACCGACGTGGGACATTTAAATCGTTATTACGCATCAACGTGGGATATTTCATCGTTTTATATACCAGCGTGGACATTTAATTATTTATTTTTTTTTACACATCAGCGTGGGTTATTTCGTCGTTTTGTATACCGGCGGACATTTCATCGTTCTGAGATATTTCATCGTTTTACATATCGGCGGGAGTTATTTCATCGTTTTGTATACCGGCGAGGGACATTTAGTCATTTCTACAGCAGCGTGGGTTATGTCATCGTTGTGTATGCCGGCGGACATTTCATCGTTCTGAGGTATTTCATCGTTTTACATATCGGCGTGAGTTAATCCATCGTTTTGTACACCGGCGAGGGACATTTAGTCATTTTATACATCAGCGTGGGATATTTCATCTTTTCGTATTCCGGCGGGGCATTTCATCGTTCTACATATCGGCGTGCGGTATTTCATCGTTTTTACATATCGGCGTGGGAATTTCATCGTTTTGTATACCGGTAAGGGACATTTGATCATTTTACACATCAGCGTGGGATATTTCATCGTTTCATATACCGGCGAGGCATTTCATCGTTCTACACATCGGCGTGGAGTATTTCATCGTTTTTTTACATATCGGCGTGAGATATTTCATCGTTTTGCATACTGGCGCGGGGCATTTCATCGTTTGGGGATATTTCATCGTGGATCAACAGCAGAGGATAACTTAACGCGCAATCATAGCATCGTGGGATATTGCAACGTACCGGTGAAGAGTATTTTAACGTCGTGGGACACTTCAACGCGACAGCGCGGGATATCACTACGTACGTAACGGTAGGTCATCACATCAACACATGATGACAGGGAATACGACCTGGGTCAGCTACCGGAGGAAGGCGGAATTGGAGGCAATTCTCAGCGAATTGGGGTTGGAACCACACGGCGTGGTGGATGAACTGCGGCGCCGACTAACGGCATATATCAATAGGGACGACCACAGCGAGGAGGTACAGCGGCGCCTGGACCAGTGGGCCGAAGTGTATGGTAACCGACCATCTCCGGACTCGCGACCACCCAGTCCCAATCCGACCAAGGATGAGAGACTTGGGGAGACGGAGCCGGCACGACCTACTGGATCCACCCAATTGCTGGTTCCCCCACCAGAAAGCGCGCGGTGGAGGCCGATAGTGCCCCCTATAGCCGCACCAGCGGAAGGACATGCAGGAGCAAGTCTGGCAGAAGGACCCGTAGGCCGACAGGCCGTTCAGCTCAGGAAATGGGGCGTGTTCTTCAACGGTAAAACCGACCCCCTGAGGTTTATCGAACAATTGGAGGAACGAGCCGTGGCATATCAGGTGGACGTCAGTCACTTGCCGAGGGCAATGCCCGAACTATTGATTGAGAGGGCCGAGGACTGGCTCAGGGGAAGCGGGCTGCAAGGCGCGACGTGGGAGGCCTTTAAACACGACTTTTTGCAGTTTTTCCTGCCGCCTCGCTACTTTAAGCGCTTGGGAGACGAGATCCGCGCACGGATGCAACGCGTCGGCGAACCATTTCAGGATTACCTCATCGCGTTGCGGATAATGATGCAAAGGGCAGGGCTGCCGGAAGGAGAGCAGTTGGACAGAGCGTATGATAACATGTTGCCTGCCTATCAGCTCTATATGAAGCGGGACGAGTGTGGGACGATCTCGGAACTGACCCGGTTAGCAGTCACGTACGAGGAACTACGGGGTCGGGAGGACCAACGAGAGCCGACCAAGAGGGGACCTCAGACGGCTAACCCGTCCGGAGGACATGTGAACCCATTCAGAAGCACTCCAAGCTCCGCCCAACCGTCGGCGGGAAATCAAGCCATAAACCGGTCGGTAACCAACGGGGACGAGTCACGGGTGGACGTAAGAAGAGCATGCCGGCGATGTGGAGAATTGGGGCATTTCCAACGGGATTGTCACCAGGCTCAGGTATTATTTTGCTGGGACTGCGGCCGAAGAGGGATTAGAACGCGAGACTGTTGTTGGTACCCACAGTCGGGAAACGACACACGCCTCCGCCCACCCAGGGATACGGCCGAGGCGAATCCAACAACATCCCCAACGCGACAAGCCTGATGTCTATACAGGCCGGACGAGTTGTTGCGTCGGTGCTGGTCGCCGGACGGCCACTGGCCGGTACCATCGACACAGGCGCAACGAGGAGCTTCATCGGACGGAACACAGTCGAGAAGCTGAGGTTGACGGACACCTCGAGTGGCACCCGGACGCGGGTCGCGTTGGCCGATGGAACTTCGCGAGAGGTTGACCGGACCATCGCCGTTGAAATCAAGCTGGGAGCACGGACCGTCACCATTCCCCTCCTGGTCTTACCCACCATGGTAGACGAGTTGATCTTGGGTATGGATTATCTAGGGGCTATCCAGACCACTGTCCACTGCGGAGATTACTGGGTGGACATAGGAACAGAGGCGCAGGCGACGACACCATCGATTCATCGAGGAGTCATACTTCCTTCCAATCCAGCGGAGGAGAGACCGGAGGGCACTCCAGCATCTGCGGCGCAGGAGCAGACGGAGACTCTAGGACACACAGCCGCACGTTCAGGTCCAATGACGTCGCGGCAGAGGCGAACGGTCACGTTCGCGGACGACGACCCAGCAACTGAGACACCGGAGGCGGAGAAGCAAGGACGGAGCCAGGATCGACCCCAACCACAGGTGGTAGATATCAGCGAGAGGAGCAACCCGGATACAGGCGCAGAAGAGGGGGCACATGGCCGACGGCGACAACGCCACGAGACGGAGCAGGCGGGCGAGGAGCCACAACCCCATGCACCATCCGTGTCGAGGGGCACCCCGGAGCCAGGAACGGTACAGGGCGAGGATACGGAGGGGGCGACGCCACCGGCCGAACGCTGGGTTTCTCCACCCGCGGGCTGGCATACCAGCGAGGAATGGCTACCCCTTGAGGTGGTCACCCACGTCAGCAGGGAGTTGGAAACCCCGGTATCCAAACGGACGCGCTATACGCGTCAGTTCGGCAACCGACACTATCGCATCCAGCGCAGCAAGGGAGGGTTGCCCCTGATCCAGCGAATTACTCGGGAGTAGAGGACGCCGACCACCCATGGAGTCTCCCCATCGTAACAAAGGGGGGGGTGTGAAGACTCACAATTTTTGTAGTTATTAGTTTGTAGTATAAGTTAATCTTTAATTCTTGTATAGTATTAGTCTATAAGTTAATAAATAGTTTATAAGTATACTTCATACACTTGTACATAATTATAGGACAGGGTAGCGAGAGATCGGCGAACGGCGACATATCATAACGCAGCAACGGACGGACAAGCAGACAAACGCAACAACCAAACGAACGGGACGAAAGACAAGACAGACAATTCTAACGGCGATCGCGGTACAGGCTGCATTATTCGCCAAATAATGCACCTAGCAACAGCATCAACGACAACACAGACCTAACAACAGCATCAACGACAACACAGACCTAACGAACAGCATAGCAACGGCGATAGACAGAGAGCGCAACAATAAGAGAGCATAGCAGCGCTCAAAGCTAAGCGGCGGCCACGATAATGCGAGCAGCGCAACAATAAGAGAGCATGGCAGCGCTCAAAGCTAAGCGGCGGCCACGATAATGCGAGCAGCGCAACAGTAAGAGAGCACGGCAGCGCTCAAAGCTAAGCGGCGGCCACGATAATGCGAGCAGCGCAACAGTAAGAGAGCATAGCCACCCGATCAAGAAGACACAGCACGTGCCGAGCCGAAAGTTCTCACGCTACAAAGCGTAGGCACGCGCTGACGCTCGGCCGGGCAGAGGTGAGAGCTCATGCGCACCTAATGCACGCAGCTGAGCATACAGACACGCGCAGAACGAAGGCGTGAGAAAGCAGCGACAGCGCGCAGCCGCCCACGCAGTGAGGAGATGCACCAGCGTAGCATTCAGAAACGCAGCATGCAGATCACTCTGGCTACGGCATCGGCGGGCAACAGACCTACAAGAATAACTGCGGAAGGAATCACCAAGGGAACAGACTGGTAAATACCGACGGACAGTAGACACGCGGACAGGAGACACGACGAGGTAGCATAGCTGGGGCGCGAGTTAAGTATAGAGATACCAGAGAAGGTAGAGAATCGCATAAGTGAAATAATAAAGTGTTACAAGTGAAATCAAGAGTTTTGTGTTGCTGTGAAATAAAGAAAGGCTAGACTGCGAACTTCGCGACTCGCCGGTAATACGCAGTGATACCCTGTATTCGACATCGAGCGGTATACGCAGTTGTCGGAGCAGGGCAGCGCTCTGTATTTTATACGCAGTGATACTCTGCATTCGACATCGCGCGGTATACGCAGTTGTCGGATCAGAGAAGAACTTTGTATTAGCCGGATCACGAATTCGCTCACTCCACGACCCGCCGGCAATACGTAGTGATACTCTGCATTCGACATCGCGCGGTATACGCAGTTGTCGGATCAGAGAAGAACTCTGTATTATCCGGATCACCAATTCGCCCAATCCACGACCCGCCGGTAATACGCAGTGATACCCGGTATTCGACATCGAGCGGTATACGCAGTTGTCGGAGCAGGGTAGAACTCTGTACTATCCGGATCACAACTTCGCCCAATCCACGACCCACCGGCAATACGCAGCGATACCCTGTATTCGGCATCGAGCGGTATACGCAGTTGTCGGAGCAGGGCGGCGCTCTGTATTTTATACGCAGTGATACCCTGCATTCTACATCAAGCGGTATACGCGGTTGTCGAATCAGGGCAGAGCTCTGTGTCCACCCGACTTACGAATTCGTCAATGCGATGACTCGCCGTGAGGCCCTGCTATCGCACGATAAATTCTGCGCCTAGAGACACCTCTCACTCCGTAGTCCCGACTTTTACAAATTTTCTTGTGAGAGGACCTGGCCAGACTGAGATCTATACCCCGGCCAATAGAGCTTCTTTACAATTTATATTATTTTATATAAAATGCCAAAGTTAATTTAAGTCAATATCTTTACATAATAATGCCATTTTAATAATAATTTAATGTCCATAGTAACAATGCTCAGTTTATTTATTAACAGCTGACGAATTGCTTCATATCAATAACTTGTGTATACAAGTACTTAGCCATCATAGCAGTAAATTACCTAATCCTTTGCAAACAAATCAGGGCATAAACAAGTCTTGTCAATACATAAACAAAGCAGAACAGCAACAACAACAGTGAGGGCAGCCGGCAAATGACTCAATAACAAAAATCAGCTGTTTGGTTGTGGCTCTCCGAAAGCTCGTGGAGTTTACTTCAAAAGCTGCCGCACATCCCAACTTACCAAGCGGGTCAACGTTGCGTATGCGTTACATTTCACTTTCGTTGCGAGCAGAGCCGACAGTAAGCACGAGGGCGCGAGGAGAAGAACGAGAGCGAGGGCAGGAAGGACGATTGGCGGCCGCGTGTGTAGCGCTGCCTTTTCAATTTCAATTTCAGTTCCCGTGACAACCTCAACGCGTTCAGTTCTGTGCCACTCGCTGAATAAATACAGCACCAGCGTGCGCAAGTCGCGTGCGGACATTCTGCTGAGGTACTTCTTGTGTTTGTTGTTATGGTTCATCTACTGGGCGGCCCAGATAAGTAGGCAACGCGGCTTGTGCAAGAAACGGTCCAAATCAACTGCTCGATGTCAAGTGGCCACAACTTTAAGTTGCTAAACTTGTATATGTGTAGCGACGTCTAAGCTATTGCGTGTGTGTGTGTGTGTGTGTGTGTGTGTGTGTGTGTCTGGGCGATAGAGTTTCTGTGTCTGCCGATTGCGTGTTATTGTCTAAGCTTTAGACTTCAGCAGCGCACAGCCAGCATTGTAGGTTAGCGCCCGAGCAAGCGTAAGATTTTTATGAATGAATTCAAGGCAGCAAAGTCAACTGCCACGAAGTGTGTGGGCCTCGTGGGATGTGGTCTGAAAGCCATGGCGTGCCTGGAATATCGATAGCGCCACTCTTTTTCCTGGCCATCAAACTCATTGGCATTAGATGGTGTTTGCCTTAATGAGCTACAATTGTGGCCAAAGCGAGTCGACTCGACGCTCTTTAAAACATTCGCAAGCATTTTGCTCAATTTGAGGTACAAGATTATATTTATAAAATTCACTTAAATGAAAAAAATTATTTTCTCTATACACTGACTTCCTTCACCATTCCATTTTCTCTGTTGAAGCTTCCTAAAAATTATTGATGCTACCAAGCTTTGTCATTTCTCCTAAGACAAATTCTTTACGTTGTTGCGTTATTCAGCGAAAAAATAAATAAAAATCAAACAGAAATTTTCTATTCGGGAGTGCCGACCAGAAGGCCTCCTGAGCACCAGCTTGAAGCAACGGCTGGCATTTCTTTCCACTTCATTGATATATATAAATATATTATATCATATGTCTAAAATTTGTGTCTATATAAAAGTCGATCGACCTGATGTCTGTTACATACTATTTCACAAAACAATGCTTCCCCACTCTCAGTCGCCTCAGGGTATTGAAAATTGAGTTAGCAAGCTATCTCACATTCTTAAAATTTCTTTGTTGTAAGCTTAATGCTTTGACGTCTATAGGATAATATACTTACAATGTATTTATTACTTAGACTTCAGTCAGGATTCACAGCTTTATCAGCTTAAGCTACGTCGGAAATGTCTAAATTTTATTATAAAGCAAACAATGCTCAAACAGCTTAATTGCTGTCAATATATGTGAAATTATGTAATTAGAAATAAATACAATTCAATGAGCTGGTAGGTTTAAATATGCGAAATCATTTCAATAATATCAATTGTTGCTGATATTGAAATTTTAGCAAATGCGAAGACATTATTTCGCATTTATTCGCAATGTGGACTTTGAGTCAAATCAAAAAGGCAAATTACGCATAACAGAATTGGATACAATATATTTGTATATTTACTACAAATGAATATTTATGTTGAAATGGCATAATTTGCAAAATTTGCAATTTGTTGATGCGATAAATATCAAATAATGGCAGGCGATTATTATTCAAGAATAGCAATTGAGTTGGACTTGGTTACAGAGCGCGAAATTATTCAATTTAAAATATGTTGTGCATAGACAATGATAACATTGTATCATATCCAATATCATGCATTCCAGCTTGATTTTGTTTTGAAATAAGAACCTTAAATGTATTTCAAATACCGCGTAGCTAATTAAGAGAAGAGAAGTCAAAGCTTAGAAGAGGCTAAAGCAAAGCCACACATAATCTCAGGCTACCAAAGTGTTGACAACATAGATGGGCATATGACATGAGTACCTTTCCGCTCAACAGCAGCCCGCAGCAGTGGCATTAACAAGGATGACATACCTCTGCGGGGGAGGTGGGTATAGGTTCTGTTGATATGGCTGTCGTGTCGCTGCCAGTGATGCCGTCGCCATGGCTGCCATTAAAGACGACACACGCCAGCCAACTGACGCCTGCTTACATTAAGGAATTCCGCTACCAGCATCGCGTATACGCGCCGTGAGCAGACGCCGGGGCGCATCTTAATTGCCGAAATATTTGTGCCGCCAACGTCGATGTTTAAAATTTTTACAGGCCTATTTCACAAATTGCAGCGCGCCGTGGAACGCAACGTGCGGGCCTTAGGGGTTGAAACTCAAACCGAACTGAACCGAAACCCAAGTAGAGAACCGTTCAAATCATAGCTTCAGCTCGTCTTTCACAGCCAGCACACGTGCTGACCTAGCATTAGAAAACTCATTTCAAACGGCACTTGACACGAGGCGCAAGCCAAACGGTCAAAAGGCCACAGCAAAATGTTTTAATTACGTCTGGCTAAAGGGATTTACTGCGTACCCGTAAAGGGTTCCGTTTTTTGTGCGTTCGACTAAGCTGTTTAAGTGAACTGTGCGTGTATCACAAGCAGAGCAACAGACAACATCAGTTAGCTCAGTCGGCTAGACAGCCGACTGTTCAGTTTACAGCCTGCAAAGCACACCTATAGTAACCGGCAACTGACCTCCGTCTACGCAACAATCAAAACAATTTCTAAAAACAAAGCTGGTAAGACTGATTCACATTAAAATGTTAGCATTTCGTATAAAAGATTATATACAAAAAAAAAATAAAAAAATAAATAAATAAACTAACATATAAAAATGTAACAAAAATGTAACAAAATTATTTGAAGTGTATTAAAGCAAAAATTAATACAGATAACTTAATAAACATTGAAAATTATGAACTTTGAATGCATTGCATTAATATATAAATTTATGCTATATTCCGACTGCCAACGAAATTTGCATTGCTTTATGTCGAAAAGCCCATTCCAATTGATGCTTTAATTGCTGTCTATTCAGCCTCCACAGAGCTCAACCCCAAATCAAAACAAGTATGCATATCCCAAGAGTGTACAAATACTCTGAGAGTTCACAGCTCATACATGCTCAGAGCGGCTCTACAAGCATTTCAGTTTTGCTTATTCACATACACAAACACAAACACACACACACACATGCCACTTGGTGCACACACTCAGCGGCTATCATTAGCCACAATACAAGAGGAATTATGTTTTGCAATAGTCTTCAGGTATTTATGTCGAATGAAATTTTCAAAATACATATTTATAAAAGATATTGCTATGTAAATACCACAAAACCGACTGAGCCACATAGAAGTTAAATCGCTTTAGATATAAAGAAATTGAAATAGTTAAATAAAGAAGAATTATCTCAATATTGCAGGCATTTTAAGAAATCCTTCTGCTATATATCAGCCTAAGTGATTTAGGTATTTAAATCCAATTAAATTTAGTATTTTATTTTCATGCACTTTATCCAGCCAAATGGATAGATAAAATATGTTGTAATATTAATCAACATGACTAATGCTGCGCACTTGGGCCCATCTGAATAATGCCGTCAATTTAAATATGAAAACACATCAACACACACACACACATACACTCTTATATTAGGCGTTGAAACTTATAAATTGAAAGAATTCTGACACCTGGCGTTGCCTGGCTTGTTAGCCAAAAAGACGTCGCACTTGCGATGACAATCGTCTGTCAGGCACCCATGCAACCTCCCGCCCTACACAATGTTCCAAACAAAATCCACTTGATGAACAAAATAAAACTGAGAGCGCAAAAAAATGGAAAACACGCGCAAGATGGAGACAAAAAGTCACACGAAAGTCGTGCTGACAAATTTCTGAACAAATAACAAATGTGTGTGGGGACCCCCCGACTAGAGGATTCGACAAAAATAAATACAAAGTCAAGTTCTACATGTACGTATATTATGAGAGGTTTTGATGGACTTTCACAGCAAATAGCAACAGCATGAGCGACGAGTTGCGTAAAATGACTTTTGGAATTTATCTGATTTGCATGTTGTTTGATACTTAACATGGTTGCTTCGTATCGTGGCCAGCCTTTTAATTAGCTGATGTTCGAAAATTTGAAGCTAATAAATCGCTGGACTATCCAGAATGGGTGTGTCAACATGGAATTAATAAAACATATATAAATATACAACTTTATCTATCTGAATATATGAGTTGTCTTTGGTTTGAGAATTCAAACTATTCTTAAGAAAATGAAAAATATTATTTATTTTTTCAATATTTTATATTATTCAGCTGTTTTACCCTCTGTTAGGAAGCTTACCTTTTGCTCGTATTTGTCAATGAGTTTAGATTAAACCTAAAGCCACTCGACACATAAGTCTTTAGAATGCTGCAATGGCTTATCTGGTAAAACTTATAAATTAAGTTGTTTATTCCAACTCTTCAACTCCAATATTTCCAACTTATCTCTTGGCCTGGCTTTTAGGCTAGCATCTCAGCCTCAGTGAATTTAAACAGAACTATGTTTCAACTTCTTGGTCAAACTTTTGCCTTGCATACATATATTTCGCTTGGGCTTTTCAACTTGTCACATACAGAGCATAAATCTAACACACACACACACACACACACACACTAAAACGCAGCAATCAGCATGCGACAGCAACAAACTTTTGTTCTATATTTTTTTTATTTGCACTTCGGAGTTGAGGCCACAACTAGTTGGCTTCCATGAGGGGCGGTCAACAAGGCAAGTGAAACATTTGTTTTCGCTGCCGTTTACAACTTCCGGCTCGGCTTTAAGCGTCCTCAGTGGGAATTTTGCATAGGCGCGCCCCAAAGTATGCAACAAAATGCAGAGCTTTAATAAAATACACAGCGGGTAATCCACCGAGGGGCACTCACTGCTGCCTCAATTTCAGTTTCGGTAGGGCAAATAAAGTTTGTCGTAGCTCTGGGACATGGTGGCTAGAAGTGTCAGGGCTTGTAGTCATTAAACTCGAAGATGCGATGTACATGCGTGCATGTCAAACAAATGGCAAACCAAGCGCCATTGTGATCAGCACAATTCCTTTTCGATTTCTTTTGTCTGTCACTGAAGTGGGCTCCATTATCCACGACTACCGATGCAGCACAAATGTGCTGAAATCTTAATCAAATCAGTCATCGAGCAAGAATGAGCCATACAAATACACAACAATATGCCAATTGGTTGGCCATTGTTCTAAACTGCAATTGTGCTCACAGAGCTGGGAATAACAATTAAATATATAGTATAATGAAGCCAAATTGCCAGCAGACTCGATTAATATTACTTTGTTACTACGCTAGAATAAATATTTGTTAATTTTTTGTATCTATATATTCACTAAATGCATTTCAAAAGGCACTTTGTTTTGTTTGTAGCTCAAACATAGTTTCAGCTAGCTTAAATATTTATGCAAATATAAAATATTGCTATTATTACAGTTTTATTGCTGAAGCACTTTTGATATGGAATAGCTTTTTTGATATAGTATATTTATGACCATTTGCAAACGTTTTCAAACCAATTGAAATGTCGGCAACAACTAAAGCTCGTTGTTGGAAATTTTAACAAACAAATGTAGCTGGCTTGTCTCCTGAGAACTATTGAAATCTGTTATATGGTAATTTCTGCTTGGCAGCATTTCTCATAAGCAAGATGGACTCGCTCGTTTTAAATAAAACAGTATTACATAGACATCTAAAATTACAGTATTCAAAATCGCAATATCTTTTCAATTCATGAATAAATGTGGAAAAAACTAAGAGTTTTACTTTTTGTGACGCCGAATATTTATGTTTACTTTAAATATTTATTTATTATTTGCGCTTGCCATAAACGCATCAATTTTTGGTTAAACACATTTTATTTTCTTTTGCGCAAATTGAAATCAATTTTTTGTCACGCCCCACAATGTAAACAGGAAAGGAAAATACATGCATAAAGCATTTTTCAATTATTGCATGGAATTAAATTTAAAAGTGTGAAATACATCAAGTTTGGTATATATGAATGTATAAATAAATATTTTGAAAATAAATAAATTTAAAAGGCATGTCTCTTTAAACGAAGTAATTTCTGGCATCTAGACATGAAATTAAAGAATGCTTCAAAAGCAGGAACTGCAAATAAGAGTTATGATTAAAAAAAAAAAAAAATAAAATATAAAATAGGGTAAAAATGCATAGGTTATTTTTTTTATGCAAATTAAAAAAAAAAAAAAAAGATTAACTATTATTTGCAATTTTTAATTAAACTTTTTTTTGTTTATCAAAATTGATTTTTATTATAAAAATAAAAAATAATTATCACAAATCATTTTTTATATATAAAAATCAAATCATAACTTTTATTTTAAATTTTTATTATAAAAATCAAAAATAAGAATTATGCCTTGATTTTATTTATATAAAAAATAAATAAATAAAAAGCGAATTGAAAGATATTTTAATACAAAGTAGCTAGACCTATATATATGATCTATGCATTAATACCTTTCACTTCATATATAATATGTATGTAATTAAGAACTTGATATAGATATAGATACTACATAGATATAGATACATTTACTGCTCCCAAATAACTTATTCTAATTGAATGACCTGCGCTGTGCTGTTTGTTTACATCTGACTCACATTGACGCTCTCTCATGTATGTAAGCACATAGAAAGTGACATACACACACACACACACACACACACACACATACTTCATCGCTCTCAATCTGCTTTAATGCCATATTAAGGCAGCTGAATGGAATTGAATATGAAAAAGGCGCATACACAGACACACATACGCACACACACGCACACATACGCACACACACGCACACACACGCACACACACGCACACACACGCACACATGCAAACACGCAATTTCCACACATGCACAATCTATATGAATACCAGCGAAGGGCGAATGCGTAAGCAGCGCGACGCGTACATTGACGAGGGAATGTGGTGTGAGCAGCGAGAGCCGAACGGAAGCAGAGTAAAATTTTAAAAATAAAATGACGCTGTAAATAGACAAAAGAAAAACATGAAGAGAAACGTCAGGACAGAGCTAAAAGCAGCAAATGACAGGGCGAAACACAACGCGGAATAAAAACAAAACAAAGAAATGCAGAAGCAAAATAAAGTAAAATGAAATAAAATAAAAATAAAAAGCACAACGAAAAACTTGCTGCGAATTTTGAGTAGAGCTTTGCTTGGGTGAGCAAACAAAGTGGCAAACGTTCGGCTCTGTGTGGGTTATTTTTACCGTATTTATGTCTTTTTGAATTTGCCAGTTGCTTTTTATTCCATTTTTACCGCTATGCGCATTTGCTTGCTGCGTGCTAATTTATCTTGTCGTGTATGATTTAATGGCCCGCCACACCCGTCTATGCTGCGACCCGTCTCGCCGACTGCACAATTGTCTGGCTTCATATTTATGAAGTCACTAACGGGCAGCTACTTTCGATGCACTTCCTTGTGGCAACAAATTATCTCAGCGAAAATTGCAGCAACAGCAACAGCAACAGCGGCTAGAGCATCATCATTTATGCAGCGTCCCCATCCCTGCACAATTCGTTCGATTCTAACAATTTTGCAATTTAAAGCAAATTTGTTTTACCAAGTGATAAACGATGCAATTCATTGCATTTGAAATGCACTTACCGATTGCATATGAATTACAAATATACGCAAACAATAAACTTGCATCGCTTACGTTTTAAGACTGAGACAAATTGGCTCCAACGAAAACAAATAATTTCGAAATGGTATACAAATAGTTGCTTAGCTTTGCATAGCAAATTCAAACTTGGCCACAGTTTATTTAATTTGTATATAAATTAATTTGAAATTCTATTTATATATTTGCATAATTGCATAAAATTGTACGTTATAATGATGTCATGTTGTCTATCTTTATATATTTGTGCATTCATTAATGTATATGTAAGAATTATCTTAGATCTTAAGGGCATTCATTAATGTATTTTACAGAGATTTCCTTTGGCTATTAATATCACATCGTCACGTATATACTTATTGTAAACAATTCTATATCTTGATATAGATTACAAACAGCTATATATACAGACTTAATAGTCTACAGGTTAGGCTGAACAAATGCTCTGCTTTTGTTAAAATATCCAGAAAGTAAATATGGCCAGATTCAGTCACCTAACGCTTCCTTCTATTATTTATTTCATTTATTATATAGAAGTTAAATCACATTTTCCGTTGCAAAAATTGAACAAAAGCAAATATCAAACACTATTTAAATTTTATTTATATGTTTTGCCTGTTCATTATGAAAAGCAAGTAATAAATAAAAAAATTGTAATGAATAAACATCAAGTAATAAATTGCAGCTAATGGGAAATAATGAATTTTAAACTCTTTTATCTCTGACCACATCCACATTTTAACAAATATTAATTCAATGCTAATGAGAGCAGTTAGTGAAATAATTTTTGACATTTTTGAGTAAATCCAATAAATGTAAAGCATTAAAATAAATTTCATAAACTAAAAAATAATTAATAAATAAATGCTTTAATGAACGCTCATCAAATTTGCATTTAAAAAAAAAATGTCAAAGTCATTCAAGCATTTAATGTCTATTAAAGAAAGTGTTCATCAAATGAAATATGTGTTAAGTGTCTGATATAAGTTTCTTAAATAGACTTAAATGACAGCTATTTGCATGGTTAAATGTTGGCTGCTAATGCATTTAATTGAATGATAATGAAACGCATCTGCAAAGATCTAATAAATATTGGTAATTAACACAGATTGCTGTGTGCAAACATTTTTCCATCAGTGCGTCTATCAGTGAGTCTTGCACGGTAAAGAGCCATTGCAATTAGAGACAGTCAGAGAAATTAAACTCAGCCAAGGAGCAAATTAATGAGAGCAAGTCACTGCACAGCCAGAGCCGTGATTTATGTCGTTTGTGGCCGGAGGTGTTAGAGCCCTCGCAGCGGGTTGCATCCGTGAGGGAGCTTTGACGGCTGCCCGTGGAAATAGCATAGCAACTGTCATTATAAGTACTTCTCGATGGTGGTCACTAATTTGTGTCACGATTTTGCGACCTAGTGTCTTTGTGGCCGCGACAGCCAGCTCGGCGAGCATCTCATTAGTTGCTTCTAATTAGCGCATGGCCTCGCTGAGAAAGTAATGACACGCTGCCAATCCAACCTGGCAATTTTGTTGATACAATACCAATTTCTCAGGGCTCTAATAAGAGTTAATTTAAAGCGAAAGCGAAAGCGAATAACTTAAAATTTTCAAAGGCACGCAATAAGCGATGAAAAACTAAATGAATCACCTAGAATGTGTAAATCGCTGAACAGCGCAAGAATAGCTGAAGTCAAAGTGAAAATCAAGACTGGCTAAATTCGGGACACAATTTCCCAACAATTACAAGCCGCTGCTAGGCGGAAGGAGGCCAACACCGAAAGCGCCCACTAAATGAAAAGCGTAAAAGGAGTAGAGGAATAACGGAAGGAATTTGGAAAGCCCGTAAATATGGCAGCGCAAGCTGTGTTTCAGGGGCTTTTCTAATTTATGAAACTGAGGACTTAAGCGGCAGTTAATTTCTTAAATTATAAAAGAATTTATATTTATGTACATACATATGTTGGCTTCAAGTTAAACAGGATTCAAATATTCATTCAAGTATTGATTGTACGATAATGAATTCTATTTAGGGTATCCTATAGTCAATTACTCACTGTTAGGGCTGCATTTGCTTAAATTGATTTTTGCGCAAAAATAAAACTCGTAAACTTGAGAGATTTGTGCATGACGGGATACGAAGTGCCAGCGCGAAGATTGTTAAAAAAAAAGAATAAGAAACCGTGGAAGTTGAAGGCAAAAGGGTTAAGTGAAAGCTGTTGGTGAGGCTATTTGCTGAATTGCTGTGACATTTGCTAACGCCAAAGCATTTTGGCAGTTAAATGAGTTTTCCAAGTGAAAGGCTGAGGAAAACAGATCTGATCGGCACAGAAAAAGTTCTGGATCAATACATATTTTTATCTGTATCAACTATATATTTTGCATAAAACTGAACATATTATTATTTGCTTGAATATTATCTCTTCTGTTGTAATTAACATCCCATATCTTAATAGACTCTGTGCTTGGTTAGATAACTATATTTAAACAGCGCAAATTGTATAACCACACAATGTGTATCAGAGTCACGAGTCAAGCAAGTTCAGTGAACTCATTATAACGCTCGGAAACCGCAAAACTTCCACACTCGGCGAACGTGAAATTTTAATGGGTGACATCTCATGATGTATGACAGAGAAGGCTTTAACCGCAAAGAGACTAATCCGATGTGCCGTCAAAAAGCCATAAACTTGTCAAACACTTTGCAATCTAGAAATGTTTCCATGCCGCTCTTTCCATTTGGCTAGCTTCCAACACGTAGAGCAAGATATAGAATTTCTGAGACGGCCCATGCCTAAGAAGTTGATCAAGATCATGGCGAAGACAAACATCTAACTTGGCCAGCAGCCCTTTTGTTAAGCACTCGATTTCCTGGCAATGCGTGTGTGTGTGTCAATAATTTGCGTCGCACACGCAGCCCGCATTAACTAATTTAACTCATTAGCACTAACTAGCGAGCGGACGGACACCTGGGCAAAGAGTCGCTACCTCGCTGGCGGCTACATGTTAATTGGGCGTACAAAGTACATTTTTTCGCACAAAACTATCAACCAGACAGCCAATGGCCAACGGGTAGAAGATGTACATCCGCCTTTCGCGATTCGCGCTGCGTAATACTTTTCAATTTGAATGTAAATGAGTTAACTCAGCGGCCACACAGGTGCGAATGTAGCAATTTGTGTGAGCAAGAGCCACGTGCCAGCACAGCTGCAGTACACGTAGATAAAGCACTCCTGCGGCTCAACTCTGTCATATGCCCCACCTACGTGCCGCGCTCTGCACACCAGCTGCAAGGGAGTTCAATGCATGTTGGCCATATGTGCAGCATTTTTATGGCAAGCCAAAGCCAAAAGTCGTGCTGCCCATAAGAAACGAGACTTGAGTAAGCCAAACGTAAATTTCAAATGTAATGTGATCTCATCTTTTATCAATATAAAAAGTAAATAAATAAATAAATAATACATTTTATTTGAATGCAGCTAATTTGCGACAATTATACGGCAACGTTAAATCATTAAATAATGAAAAAGAAATTATTTTCAAATTATCTCTAATAAGGCTACAAGTGCATAAACATATTTGCGTATGCACACACTCTGCATGTGCATTTATCTCTTTGCAAACAGTTTTCCATTTCCATTTGTGCGGCATTTAAAAAAAAAAAATAAACAAAACTTTGCACGAGCTTTACGCATAGTTTCACTGCATTTCAATTAGAAAACACAAGCAGCCGCAGAGGCAACTCATTTTCTGCTGCATGATGGCTGCATCAAAGGATATTCGCGCATTTCGCAGTTCTTGTGTGGCAATGCGGCAGAGATAAACAAGCCAAAACTAGAAAATGAACTGAAATATCAACTAGGAAGTATGCTTAGGCCAAACGAGGTTCATGTTAAAGAATTGTTAAATATTAAATATTAATTCATTATAATTAAAATAAAGTAAACTTCATCAATAAACACTCATAATTTATATAATTTAGAATAATAATAAATAAATTTATTAAATTTTTTGTCGGGCTTTTATCCCATTCATATTGATTTGGCTTTTTCTTTTATACACTTGAGAGTATTATAAAGCACAAGCGTAAATAGCACTGAAATACTTCATCCCATAATCCAGTCGGTGCCAAAAACTGGGACATGCCAACAATATGGCAACGAACTGAGTCAGCCCAAGAATTACATGACAGCAAGCTTGTCCCCAAGCTGACGGAGAGTTGAACTGAGCTGAGCTGAGTTGGTGAAGTCTCCGAGCCGAAGCTGTAGCTGTCGCTCTACTGGAAATTCAATTAACCCAATTAGTGGACTTGAACGACGTCTCCGGTTAGACCAGCAACTCGTTAGCAGTCGCAATACCCCCAAAAATATGCTCTTCATTATTATGAAAGAACCCAGGGAAGGCAACGACAGCAGCGCGCAAGGTCAAAGCGTATTAAATGGGCTTGGGATGAGCGGAGCCCACAAAAAAAAAAAAAGAGGTTCTCTGCTGACCTCTACCAAAGCTAAGCAGAACAAATTCCTGCACTGTAGCAAAAATCGCTGCACAAAACAGACGAAAAAATCAAGTCAAAAGAGGGAAGAAGCAATTTCACAATATAATTAAATATTTGTATATGTGTGAGTAGCAACTCAAATGCGAGACTATTTGTAGATCTCTTTGGCAGCCATTGAAATTTCATGGAAAATGTTTATGCTGACCCCAAAGCAAACCGCAGCGCATAAACTGGCCTGGTCAAATTGATGTACAAGCTTCGCTCGGAAAATTTGTGTGCATAAATTTAGTAAAAGGAACTCATTTCGTACAGTTTTGCTTTTTAATACGACTAAAAAAAAAAAAATGAGCCTGCCAACCCATTAGAGCTCAATTAAAAAAGTGTAGACGATACAACGAAAAAAGATACAGAAATATATGAATTTTCCCATTTGTTCATTAAACAACTCGCATAAGCTTCGCATTCCTTCAGCTACAGCTTCAGCTAAACAATCAGA
>JAWNOS010000250.1:0-21590 GCA_035045845.1 Drosophila buzzatii | reverse complement strand
ACTTGACAGACAAAATAATGCACTTTTAAATTAAAGTCCAATGCGATTGGCTGCAGGTGCTGCTGGGTCGCCGCATGTTCGCACACTCTTTGTCTTCTTGGCCAAGAAAACAAACCGCCAACTAACGGCGCATAAACTTTGCCAACTAAAAAACAAAAGCCAACTGTCCAAAGAAGACTCAACTCGACTGCGCGCTCAGGTGGCAGCAGCAGCTGCTGGAAGCACATGGCATTATTATGTGTTGCTGCTGCAAAGTTCAACTCAAGTTGGCATTGAACAGCAGCTTTGCATTTGCAGAGAAGCAAGCAAAACTCCTTAAATTTGCACTCATAGCAACCTATTCTATATTTAATTTGTCTGCATTTTTCAGTTCAACTCACAAAATCTTAAATTCAAATCAAATATTTGAAGTTGTCTTTAAGCTGCAACACCTTTTGCGTACAACAGTGCGTATGATTTGCATTGCCTTGGCTCTGTCTCCGTGTCTCCGTGTCTCCGTCTCTGTGTTGTACGTGAGCAGCAGTTGAAATCAGCCTTGGGGCCATAATCAGCAGCAGCGGCACACGCATAAATTATAAGCAATACACTGTGCTACAACTACAACGATAACTACACTGAGCAACAACAATGCATGCCAATGGCTGGTTGAAGATGGAAACGTGGTCGATTCGTGAATGCCAAAATACAAACTCTCATAATTTCCATGTCAGTCTGCTTGATTGACGCTGATGCTGCTGACGAAGTTGAAGACGATAATGATGATTAGAATGATGCTGCTGCTGCTGCTGATGATGATGATGATGACAACTCGGATGTTGTCAATGGCTGCACTGATCAAGCATGCAGTAGAGCAACGCTGCCATGGACTATGACACCAGAGTTATAGACTCACAGTTCATAAAGCAGAACAGAACAGAGCAGAGCTAAGCAGAGCTGGGCAGAGTCGAGTGCAGTAAACCCTTTTGGAAAAGCAATGACACATTTTGATGGCACAACAATCACAACAGCAGCAGCAGCAGGAGAAGCAGCAGCAACAGCAGCAGCAACTGTTGCAGCGGAAGCTGTTGCAGCATACAAAATGCCAAAAGGTGAACGAGCAACTGCTGACAATAAAGTGTGGGCGCATGGGCGTGGCCGGGCAGGACATTGAGCCAGCAGCCGGAAACTGCGCTCGTTGGCAAATGAGCTCGCTGCATTTGTCAAAACTTGCGCGCAGCTAAAAAAAGAAATTGAATGAGAAAATTATAGAGCCAAAAAAAGAAGAAGCAGCTCAAGATTAGAGTCAGTTTAAGAATCGTTCGATACTTCAGACTTGAGGCAGTCTATAGCGCAGTTAGTCGCAGCTAAGTGAGTTGCCCTTTGGCAGCAGACACACTTGTTGTCCATGACCGTCAGCTTCATCATCGGCATTATTGTGAGCTCCAGAGCCTGGATAGGAATGTCTGCTACTGCTGCTGCTAGAATTGCTGGCACAATCAGAGTTCATTTGCAATGTTTGCGCATAGATTCGAAATGCCAAAACGTTACACCAATCAGCATCAGCAGTGCACAGAGAGCACAGTGCTCTGCCTCCACTTCACAACTCTTTGCACAACTTTAAGTACTATGCCCGCCATCGACTGGCCATCGACTGAAGTTTACCTCCAAGTTTCCGTGTCCAAGGTACAGGACAAGCGCACATGTCCATGCACGTTGTTACCAAAGAATGTTCTAGCTTTTAGTTTCCTGTGCTTTGTTCCGGCCCTGTTGTGGATGTGCTGACAAGGTGATTGTTTGCCATAGCCGAGAGTGAAAGCGTGTATGGCGCATGAAAAGCCAATGATTTTGATACAGTTTGCTGTTTAGCTGGGTTCGTTTTGGATAACAATGCGATGCGTGTCGAATCTTGTTCGAGCAGAGCTTCAGCTCAACATCAATTTAGCAACAGCGAAAGAACTCTTCAGAGATAGCAAAATATATGTATACTATGCATGAATATGTATATAATGTTTTAATATATATATATTTTGTTTTTAGTGTTATATAAGAAAATATCTTATTTTGTTTATAAGTTAAAATTGCAGAAGGCCAACAAGAGTTAGTGTAGGTAACTATAGAAGGAGAAGATAGGAATTCAATTAAACTAAAGGAAAAGTCAAGGCATTAGCATTAGATTTATTTAATTAATTGAAATAAAGCCTTTTGTAATATATACATACATCAATTTTTATTATTTATGGCATATTATTATGGCATAATTTATATTTTATTTTTTATGAATTATTTAATTAATTATTAAAAACCTGTTTATTTTTTATGGCATAATTCATATTTTATTTTTTATGAATTATTTAATTAATTATTAAAAATTTTATTTTAATTTAATTTTTTTTTAATTTTAATTTTGTGTGAATTATTTTTCATTTTTATTATTTATGGCATATTATTATGACATAATTCATATTTTATTTTTTAAGAACTATTTAATTAATTTTTAAAAATTTTATTTTAATTTAATTTTTCTTTTAATTTTAATTTTTTATGAATTATTTAATTAATTATTAAAAACCTTTTTATTTTTTATGGCATAATTCATATCTTATTTTTTATGAATTATTTAATTAATTATTAAAAATTTTATTTTAATTTATTTTTTTTTAATTTTATTTCGTATGAATTATTTAATTAATTATTAAAAATCTTTTTATTTTTTTTTATACCCTGAGCCCATTGAAAATGGGAAATCAGGGTATAATGGTTTTGTTAAAAGTATGTAACAGGCAGAAGGAGGCGTGGCAGACCCCATAAAGTATATATATTCTTGATCAGGGTGACGAGAAAAGTTCATATAGCCATGTCCGTCTGTCTGTCCGTCCGTCTGTCCGTCTGTCCGTCTGTCCGTATGTTTGAACGCGTCGATTTCCGAAGATACAAAAGCTAGAGAGTTCATTCTTTTTGTGTTAGGTTCGTATATTGCACGCGCAGTACGAGTTTGTTTCAGAAATTCGATAACTTGTATATTTGGCAAGTTATCGATAAACGAATTTATCGGGAACCAGTTTTAAAATTCTAGCTAATTCATCTTTAGAGTTAGACCCTCCAAGTCTTCTGCATATATATAGATACTAATTTAATACAATTTCGGTTTTTGTCAGATTTTGGATTCCGGTCCCCAATTAGCCCCACCACCCCCAAATGTGTAAAAAATGCATTTCAAATACTAGAGACATACAGTTTGGTTTGGCATATAGATATGAATATCATAATCTTAATCTGAACATATCAATATGATTGTCCATCTAGAAACAGAATTATTAGTCCATAAAGTTTTCTATTCAAAACCCATGTGGCGCAGCAAGCAAGGCAGCGATACAGCAAGACGCATTGCGGGCGCACATACATACATACATACATACATACATACATATGTATGTATGTATGTATATGTGTGCAAGCGTAGTTCAGCGTGTGGCTGCAATCATACATACATATGTATGTATGTATGTACATATTTGTGCATGTAAAGCTAATTGTAAAAGAGTTATGATTTCTAAAAAAAACCTAAAATGTTAAATAGAATATGTAGATCATATGCTGAACTCTCATTACATTCCATTATATATTTAAAAAATTTTAAAACAATTAAAATAACAATGGAAATGCAAGCAACGTTGAGCAATGCAAATCAATTTTCGTATGCGTGTGCACATATGTATGTATGTATGTATGTATGTATACACACAAAAAGTCTTGGGCTGTTTTCTATGTTGCTATGCGTGTATATTCTAAGAATCACAATTGTTTTTGAATTCCGTTAGAATTGTCTTTGAATTGTATTTGTATTTTCAGCCACTGCTTTAGTGTTTCTTTCGTATATGGCGAATTTCATTCGTTTTCGCTACTCTGCCGTTTAAGTGAGCCGTGGTGTAGATGGCTAGACAGATGCAACGAATGTTAGGGTGTCGGAGGTTCTAGCCTCGCCTAAGCCCTTCATGTTTTATTATTTTTATTTTTTTTATTATTTCTTTTTTTTTTTTTTATTATTATTTATTCTTTTCTATTAGATTTTCGAAGATACAAGAGCAACTGCGCGGTTAGCAGAGCGCGTGCTTATACGTGCGTAAAGAAGAATAGTATCACTTTTTTGCAGGGTTCAGGGTATCTCGTAGTCGAGCCGTCTCGACTAGAGCTTTCTTACTTGTTAATAATGAAACACGTAAAGAACAACACTTTTGTTTGCCTAAATTTTATTATAATAATGTGTGACATAAATTAAAAAAATAAATAAAATTTTAATTAAAATTAAAAATGATTAAAAATCTAAAAAAAAAAAATATATTTAAAAATTTTATTAGCTCATCAGTTGCAAAATATATTTATTTGCGTAATTTATAAATATATATTGACTTCAATTATTGAAGCTTGATGAACATTAATACTAATAAAAATAAATATATATTTATAAGAAAATATAAAAATATATATTTTATATAAATATATATTATAAAATATTAAAATATATATTATATATAAATATATATTATAAAATATTAAAATATATATTATATAAGGTTAATGTTTTTTAATACTAATAATAATAAGAAAATATTTATTTTAATATTTTCTTATAATTATGTATTTTTTTCTATTAGTCTTAATAAACATTAAGACAGAGTGACATTTACGTATGAAAAATATGTAAATATTCGTACTCTAAACTAGCACGAGTTGAAGGCCATAGTTGCCATAGCCCTAAGAACAAAAACTTATAACTTTAATTATAAGCTAAATAAATAAACATTTATGTTTCAGTAGCAGCAAAGTGAAATGAGATTTTGGTACTCTGAGAAACGCATAAAAAGCCTATACCAAAATATGTATATCTCAGCAAAAAATGTCAAAAATAAAATTTATATTAATTAAATTTATAATATAAATAATTAAATTTTATAAAATTTTATCTATATCTTCAAATGATTTCTGAATATACATAATTTAATAAATAATATAAAAAAGACTAAATAATTTTAAATTTCCATTAAACCAAATCGAGTTCATTCACATTCATAATTCAATATTTAATTAATTTAGGTCCTCACTAATCTAATTTCTCATTGGCCATGGCCATTGGCATTTATCACCTTCCAACTATTAATTTGCACAGAACATCAAACATTTTTTTGTTCCTCTGCTATATTTTTTCTCTGTTATTTTCTTTGTTTTGTCCGATGTCATGTCTTTTCGTTATTCGTTATTCATTATTCGTTTGCTCTGTCAGCTATGTCGCTGACAGGTCAGAAACTTTCGACACTTCATAAATTATGCCCATAGGCCAGAGAAAAAGTGTCTGGTCCGAGTAAAAAAGAGCGACATCGTTAATTGGAAGATATCATGAGTGACATGTCGGACGACAAGTTCCGGCTGAAACTTGTGCTTGAATCGAGGCCAGAGCATGGCCAACCATAGGCATGTCTCTGCTGCTCAGCCTTAAAGCTAGACTAATTACATTCTGCTAAATCTATATACAAGTTGTTTTTCATTGCCACTGTTATTTAATTTGTATATTTGTTTTAAAGGCATTTTTTAATTACGTTCTCGTATTCGCATTATAAAGTCGCCCGACTGGCAAACCTTAATTAAACACTTGACTTTTGCAGCGGCTTTTGCGCTGTGAAAGGCGTTTGGCAACTATGGCAACTATTTTTCAATTCACAAAGTCCTTGCGCCCGCCCCGCCTCCTGCTCCTTCTCTTTTTTTTTATACCCACTCGCCGTTGCACATGCTCAAAGTTTTGCCATGTCTCTATGTGTGTGTGAAACTACAAAACAGTTTGCCAGATGATGAGAATAGAACGAGAGCTGCTGCTGCGGCTGCTGCTGCTGCTGCTGCTGCCGCTCATCATGATGACGATGATCGTAATGATGTTGCTGATGATGGCACTTAACGGCAACACATGACGTCGACGTCAACGTTTGACGCTTGAATTAAATTTTATTTTCATTTCAACTTTCGTGTTATAGGCAAAGAGCCAACAGCCAAGGCAACTTTGTTAATTTATTTAAGCAACATTCTTATTTACGTGTGTGTGCGTGTGCGTGTGTGTTAGTGAGTGTGCACATCTGACGGATGTTTCTGTCATTAAGCAAAACTTTCGTCAAAGCATAAAATTTGCTGACGCTCAGCACAGAGAAGCAGCTCAGAGCAGGAGGCGGAGGTGCAAGAGCAAGGCGAGTCATATTTTTACTACTTATAAGCAGTCCGCTTTGGCATTTTATGCTTTTGCCTTTTGCTGCATTAAAACACGCTCCATTTTAATGCAGCCAGTACTATCTACCCCGAGTGCCCGCCGCTCCATGCCGAGACTGCTGAAGAGAAGCTTATAAATACTTATAAAGTGTTCACCTGACAGGCAGCACAGATAGATACTTGGGCGAAGGGTAGTGAAGTGTGCATAAAAGTATTGCTAATACGTTTTGCGCTTTGTGAGCGGATTGCTGGGCGAGCAACAGAGATAGAGATATAGATAGAGCTAGAGAGAGAGAGGTGGAGTCATTTAAGTAGCCTGAGTTTAGTGCCAAAGGCAGCGACAAGATAAATGAAAACAAATATGCCAAATGCAACGCAAACAGCTGCAAATGTAAAACGCTTTCCTCCGGATCTGGATCTCAGCATTAAAGCTGATGAGTTTTCTTTATAAATATAAAAGTCTTAAAAGCTTCGAGTATAAAAGGAAAAATTGCATATGTAAAGTGCATGTGAGGCGCTGAGTTGTGTTGTGAAGTAAAGCATGCTAGCTAGTTTTGCTTTATATTGCCTCTCTACGAGATTCTCATGAATGTAAGAGACTTATTTATACGAGTAATTGATCATATATGAACATATATGTTTATATATCTATATTTATTTCTCTCTATATATTATTGTTTGCCCTATATTGCCTCTCTATGCGATTCTCAAGAATGCAAGAGTCTCATTTGTATGACTAATTGATGATATATGAACATACATATTTATATATCTCTATTTATTTCTCTCTATATATTATTGTTTGCCCTATATTGCCTCTCTATGCGATTCTCAAGAATGCGGGAGACTTTTTTATATGACTAATTGATCATATATGAACATATATGTTTATATATCTATATTTATTTCTCTCTATATATTATTGTTTGCCTTGTATTGCCTCTCTATGCGATTCTCAAGAATATAAGAGACTTTTTTATTTGACTAATTGATCATATATGAACATATATATTTAGATATCTATATTTATTTCTCTCTGTATATTATTTTTTGCCTTATATTGCCTCTCTATGCGATTCTCATGAATGTAAATGACTTATATATGTGGTTGATTAAATAAATAAAAATAAATTAAAAATAAAAAGAATATATATATTTATATACATTTATTTATTTCTCTGTATCTCACTCTCCATCTCAGCAACTTCACTTAACAATTTAAAAAATCTAAATTATTTCCATTATAAAGAAAATAAAGAAATTCGCTTTAAATACCATTATGGCCATTCAGCATTGTTGAAATCAAAAATCCGAAACAAGGTCAAATGGTCAAAGAAATAATCACAAAACGAGAAAATGAAATAAAAATGAAAACCTTTGTCATGCCCAGACTCAAAAGCAATCCACAGCAACCACGCTTGCCGCTGGCCCGCCTGCCACGCTTCGCCTTTAGCTTGACCTGCGTATCATTCGGTTGCAAAACAAACCGCTTTACACTTGAGCAACATTTATTTTTCCGTTTCATTTCACGCGTTTCTATTTCATTATGCCAGCTGTCAGCGGCAGCCGCTGCTTTTAACGTGCTGCTCCGTGCTTCTGTTTCATTTTTCACACCATTCGCAATGCGACGCACGTACGCCACGCCCCCAACCCACCCCCAACCCGCACAATTTTTGATGGCAAACAGTGAACGGCTTCCTTTATGTTAACCTCAAAAGACCTTTTTTCCCCATTCAAATGATATGCGAGGCAGTTTTTATGGCTCATTGACGGCCATGGCGGTCGCCAGAAATAATATAATAACAATAAAAAAAAAATTAATTTCAAAAACCAGTCAATTAGGTTTCGGGTCAAAGGCGACAAACTTCTATAAGCAGCAACCTTAAATCTGCAAATCGGACAAAGTCTCTGCGCTCCGTAAAACTGTTGCCCATTTTCCGGCGTCAACTATTTTTCACTGATCCAATTAGTTGAATTTCCATGGACCGAATTGTCATCTTGTCAGTTGTCAAATGATCCAAGTTTCATTCGCATTTCTTTCTCTATTTTGTATTTTTTTTTCCATTGCCATTTTGATTTGTTTTCATCACTCGACGTTGCTGCATAATTGATGGATTGTTTGTGAGCCTACCGAAGGCAACCCCGCTCGATGAGCTTTCCAATGCTCTATGTCCGCTTTCTGTGGGTCACGGCTAATAAATAATAAATCAGCCATTTGACAGTATTTGCCAAAAGTTCAAGTCTCTACCTACAGCCATATTGAAACTTTAATGTGAATTCATTAATCGATAAACCTAATGGCAAAGGTAGTGAATAGTTTGATTTGAATTCCCTGCTGCAAGACTGCAAGAAGAACTTGAAGTATTAATATATTTAATATTAATTTCACCTACAGATATTATTAAATAAAATAAAAAATTAAAATTAAAATTAGTAAATAATAATATTATATATATTAATAAATATAATCTAATATTTAAATAAAATAATAAAATAAATAATAATAATGTAGTATTCAATATAAGTAAATAATAATATTATATATAATAATAAATATAATCTAATATTTAAATAAAATAATAAAATAAATAAATAAATAATAATAATGTACTATTCAGCATTAACTGCATTTTAATCTAATTCTTATGCTATCCATATCATTAACATTCTTACTAATATTTGCTTAGCTCTCAAATTATTGCTAACTCTTTCTCTCTATCGGCAAGTAGTGTTCTCTTGCTCGCTCTAAGAAAATACTCAGAGAGCTAACGATTGCAACGGCTGCTTAACGAGTTCGTTCGCATTCGCATTCATTTTGTATTGGTATTGGTATTTAAGAGAGAGTTCTCTTCGCTGAACACATCAATACCAAACATGAATTGAGCGTAAGCATGTGACGATCGTTTGCATTGATTTGTTTTCTCATATTTTCTCAGGCAAGCATCAATCGTGTCTCTCCCTAAAAGCTGTTCGTTGAACGAGCGCGACACGAATAGTTTGAGTCAACCGAAAAGCAAAACGAAATGAACCGAAGACTTGCTTAGAGCGAGAGCGAGAGCGAGAGAGTATGATTATTGTCGATTTATCTCGCGAACAAAGCGAATATGATAAAGCGGACAACTATCAAGCTATGTACATACATATGTACAAATATGTAATTTGCATTATTATTTTTACATTTCTTTTTACATTTACATATTTCTTTTATTATCATTTTCTCTCCACTCCACTTTGTTGTTGTTATCATCATTATAATTGTGACTGCTCTTATAATGACTCTTTCACTACTATTGTCATTATTATGAAGGTTAGTATTACTATTATCATAATAAATAATATATATAAGTTTTTTATTTATATAATTTATTTTTTTTATTAATATTTCTTTAAATTTCCATACTTTTTGACACATTTATTATACCCTTAGTCAGTGTATCAAGACAACGAATAACAACTACATCTTTTATAAGTAATCTATTTGTAGCTAAGCAAGCTGGCTTTATTTTAATTGACTCTGAAACACACACACACACAAACACACCCTTTCCCACACTCACACACTTTCATGTGAGCCCAGTAAACCACACGAAAGCCGACCCTAAAAAAATCTCTCAACGCTCAGCCGAAAACCCAAATCAAATTCAATTCAATTCAATTATGTTTGCTGGCAAATGGCAACTCAACTCTTTATTTACAACAAAAACGATTTGCACAAAGCAAATCCATTGAAACAATTCCCAAACCCGAGTAGCAACGACTCAAATCCCCAGTCTCGGAATCTCTCGTCCTCATACTAATTACAATTGCTTCAAGCTCCAAAGGCGACTAGAAAAAAAAGAGAAAACGAAAAAATCACTGAACAACATTTTTATTGAAGCCCCCAAAAAGACAAAAAAAAAGTATTAAAAAAAAAATTGCAGAAAAAGGTCAGCTGCTGCATAAGGACACAATTTTCCGCTACACCTGCCTTGAATAAAGACCTCTAGCACAGAAGAACAGGAGCTGGGCCCTCCTCTATTTTTTTGTTTTTTTGTTTTTTGAGCAGCCTTAGTTCAGCGCCTCTCTAAATGCCATGCTTAGAGAGGCACAGGACGATAGAGACTTCCACTCATGCAGTCCCTCTCAGTCACTCACCCTGGCCCGCCTACACGTCATCGGCTTGTCTCTGCGAGAGTGCAGTTTAATTGACAGTTGAAAACGTTGCTCAAAGCTGCAAAACTCACTTCAAAGGCTGCCGCGAAATGCAGCTGCTGCTACTCCTGCTACGGCCAGTGCTGCAAAAAAAAAGGGGAAAAATGCCATTCAACTACGTTTGGCTACCATATGCCATTGTCCTGGCCGGGGATTGGAAATTGGTACTGACATTGAGGCTCGCTGGGTCCACAAGCTGGCCAGCTCTGCCGGTCTGTGTCCAGAAATTGAAAATGAAAACGACATGCAGCAGTCGTAAGCGACCTTAGATGTGAGCTATATGTATTTATATGCTGCGACATTGATATATTTGTTTAAATAAAAATATTGAAGGGTTGTTTCTATGATAATATCATTTTATTTCGTTGCTTATCCTATCCTATTGAACTTGAAAATATTGAGTAAATTAACAATTCTTTATAGAAATATTAAAAATTTGTTATATTATATATACAAATATAATAATTTATTATAAATATATATATTTTACTTATTTTATTTATTTTAATTAATTTAATTACATATTTTATTTATGCTATTTAATTTTAAAAATTTATTTATATTTTTATTTATTTATTTTATTTTTATTTTATTTATTTAATTTATTTTAATTTATATTTATTTTAATTATATTTATTATATTATTATATTATTTATTTTTTATTTATTTATTTATTATATATTTTTTTATTATATTATTTATATTATATTATTTATTTTTTTATTTAATTTAATTTAATTTATTTATTTATTTCATTTATTATTATTATTATTATTTTATTTATTATTTACTTTATTTTATTTATTTATTTCATTTATTTAATTTATTTTTTATTGTATTTATTTTATTTTATTAATTTTTTTATTTATTTTTTTTTTTTTTAATTTAATTTTTTTATTTATTTATTTATTTTATTTTATTTATTTTTTTTTTCATTTTGTATCATTTGTCATGTATAATTTAACTTATTGCTCAAAATATAATTTAAAAATCTACAATTAATTTAAGTTATATTTTAAAATTTTGCTCTTCTCGTATTCATTCATTAAAACATTTTAAAGACTTTGCTAAAAAACAAATCAATAAAATAAAAGAAAATAACAAATATTCATATTGTATATTGTGCATTTTAAATAATTTCAATTTTTATGAAAAACGAGTTTCTATAATTCAAGTTACAATTGCTTAACCTAAGCTAAATAAATCCTGATAATACTCAAATTAATTTACAATTTTAATTATTTTCCTTTAGCTATTTTATGACAACATTTTATGATTTATTTTATTTATTATAATTTATTGTCAAGCATTAAATCTAAATAAAAATAAAGGAAACAAATCAAATACACACAAATACTTGAAGCACAAAGGTTTTCGTATATTTTTTTTTCGATTTACTTTTTGAAAATTTTTAAGAGCTGCTAATAAAACGAAAGCCGCAGCTCGTTCTGCTCATCTGAGCAGCTAATAAAAATGCCAAATGCAGCATTTTTACTATGCACTATAAAATACCAAAATATATCTGAGAGCGAGTGAGTGAGAGAGAGGGAGAGAGGGAGAAGCTCGTGGCAGTTATAGACAGTAAGCTGCTGGCCATGAACGTGCGCATGTAAATCAATGTAATGGTCGCTTTTATGGTACGACTTGTCTACCTCGCACTCACACTCCCTACCTCTCTCGCTCTCTCTGCTTCTCGCTCTCTCCTTAGCAGTAAAGATTTTGTAATACAATGAAGATGAAGAGGGCAAACGCAGCGTTGACAACAACTGAATGAAAACTGAATCATCCATATCATTACGTTGATGCAGCATCTAGCAGCTTGAGGCTTGCACCATGGTCTGCCACTAAGTTAGTTACGTGTTTGCCGTGTTAAAGCAGCTGGATGCTGATGCTATCTCCTCCTGCTGCTGCTGCAACTGCTGCTCCGCTTCTCCTGCTCCTCCTGCTGCTGCTGCTGCTGCTGCTGCGGTTCAGCAGTAACAGCCAATAAATCTCTGGCTAAATGCTTGGCAACTTTTATGTTGGCCAAATCGTGAAAGACATTTCCCATTGGCCACACGAAACCCCGAAACTCGAGTGAGCGAAGGAAGATTGAGCGCTCGCCGGATTCGCAGCGCACATTTTTATGGTTTAAATACTTTGGCGCCAAACTTGAAATGCAACGCAGCCCCTCGCCCTGCCAGCTACATAAAAATGTTATCCACAAAAAAAAAAGAGACGAGCAAAAAAAAAAGTAAAACATAAAACAAAACGCGCCCAAAATCTGCAAAAGCAGCTTAAGTGGATTTTACGCTACTCTACAGCTACTGCTGCTGCTGCTGCCACGCCTCTTCGCGCCTTAGACGCAGCATGCAACTTAGCCGAAAAAAAAGAATGGATGAAGTTTTGTGTTTCCATTTCCATGGACTTTTTTCCCTTTTGCGCTCATTTTTATCGTGGGTTTTCGCAGCAAATCCTTATAGATAAAGAGCGTTTTGCACTTGTCGAAAGCGCCCAGTGCCAAAGTTTATGAAATTTCTATTACATTGTTTTTCACTTTCTCCACGGGGCTGTAAATTCGTGAAATCAACTTGAGCACACTCAACAAAGAGCAAAGAGTTGCCCAACATATGCAAAGCTGACAGCAGCACATGAGGCGTATACGCAATGTCTTCTGAAATTGCCCACAAACTGAACTTTTCTTGTCCTGTCAATGTTGTAACCGCTCGCTGTGCTTCAAGTTTCTTGGCTGCAACAAATATCACGAAAAAGAGTTGAGCTGCCAAAGAAGTTTATAATAATGCGGCAGGCACAGCTGATATGAAACTCTCTTTAGCCAGCTGTAAAAAACATTTATACATTTGCAAATAAATCAAATGTACTTATAAATCATATGCAAGAGCAGCTCTAAGCTGGCTTTACAAGCGATCCCCTCTCTCTCTCTCTCTCTGAGCTCAGTTAGCTGTCGTGTTCTTAGAGATTTCCGACAGGTAAACTCCAAGAATACTCTCTAGCTTATGCTCAACTATTCTTTAAGCATTTGCCTTGACTTCATCTTCGTCTTATTACTCCTCTCAATAGTTGAGTTATTCGATTGATTGTCCGCGTGGCATATTCGTAATTTATGTTTACCGCAGCAGCCAGAGTCGCGTTTCTTAAAAAAAAAAAAAATGGAAACTGGCAAAGTCAATTCGAAGCCAAGCCATTTTTGCCTGCCACAAATGCCGCAGCGCAACTTTGCCAGCCAAAAGTGAGGCGAAAACTCGCTGAGGCTGGGACAACTTTTCGTTTGGCTTTTCCAAATGAAATTTTGCGGCTTTTGTGGCGGCAATTGGTTGACTGTGTGGCCAAATATTGTTGCACGAAACGTTTTTTTGAGACAGCGAAAACGAGCAAGAAGTTGCTGCAGATTGAGCTCAGGCTGAGTCTAGAACTCACATGAATCCTTTACCGACTCAAGCATCTCTGAGCACATTTAGCCATATTCTGTATTTTTATGGCTAAATATTTTGCAAGCAATTTCTGCAATATGCGCCCATGCGGCTCACATTCAACAATTGCATTGCAGCAAATTATTTAGCTCTCTGTGGGCGCATGAAATTCCATGACCGAAAGTGTTGATGGCGTCTAAATAACTAAGTGATGCAGGCGAGCGGCGGCTCTGAGCAGGCATGACACTAAAAACGAAAGAAAATAGTTGGAAAAAAAAAAGGAAAGATGAAAAAAAAATAGTCCATCGCGTATATGAAATAAAACTAAGAACCTATAAAGCCAGCACAGCTCCCGGGATAGCAATGCAAATAAAAGCCAAGCAAAGGCAAGGCAAGCCAAGGCACGCCAAGCCTGCGGTTTCCCAGTTTTCCAGCTTTTCCAGCTGCCCAGTGGCAACTGGGAGCCGCCTTTGGCACCAAATGACAGTAGTCAACGTGGCGCGACCCTTGGACTATGCTGAGCTCTCTGCGATGACAGCACAAGCATGGCGACGAACTCGCATTGTTTATTTAAAAACTACTCCATTATAGAGCATGAGTAAGAGAGAGAGAGAGAGCAGGAGGAGAAGGAGGGGAGAGGTGGGTCAGCGCTGCTCAGCTTTATAAAAATGCAATTTCAAGGCGGACAACAGAGGACAGCGGCGGCAACAATAACTACAATTACAACAACAGGAACAAGTTGACTATAGCCCTGTAGAGGCGGTTATACACACACACACATACACACTCACACCCATACACAGACAATAGTATAATCGCACTATAAATCCCTCGCGTCGAAACCCAAAACTTTACATTTGCTTTTGCCGGGCGAAGCGACAAAGAAAAAGACAAAAGATGCGCAAATCTAGGCTTGAGAACGAACTGCAAATGCGCTCAGTATACAGCATTAATAATAATGATGAGAAGTATTTAAGAAACAAATAAATTAAATATTTAGTAATAATGAGAAGTACTTAAGGAACAAATAAATAAGTAAATAAATGAATAAATAAATAAATAAATAAATAAATAAATAAATAAATAAATAAATAAATAAATAAATAAATAAATAAATAAATAAATAAATAAATAAATAAATAAATAAATAAATAAATAAATAAATAAATAAATAAATAAATAAATAAATAAATAAATAAATAAATAAATAAATAAATAAATAAATAAATAAATAAATAAATAAATAAATAAATAAATAAATAAATATATAAATAAATAAATAAATAAATAAATAATATTAAAATATATATAATATAGAATAATATTATATATTTTATATATTATTCTATATATTATATATTTTAAAGAATAAAGAATAAAGAATAAAGAATAAAGAATAAAGAATAAAGAATAAAGAATAAAGAATAAAGAATAAAGAATAAAGAATAAAGAATAAAGAATAAAGAATAAAGAATAAAGAATAAAGAATAAAGAATAAAGAATAAAGAATAAAGAATAAAGAATAAAGAATAAAGAATAAAGAATAAAGAATAAAGAATAAAGAATAAAGAATAAAGAATAAAGAATAAAGAATAAAGAATAAAGAATAAAGAATAAAGAATAAAGAATAAAGAATAAAGAATAAACTATAAATAATATAATAATATTTCAACTGTTATTCAACTATTATTCATATTTATATATAAATGAATTATATTTAAAAAATATATATGTATATGTACATAAAACATACTCAAAATATATTTAAAAAATATTATATAAAAAAAAATTAAAATATATATAATAAATATTAAATTTTGTTTCAAATATTAAATTGTTTTAAATATTTTCAAGTTCTCTATGAAGTATTATGAAATATTTACAATAATAAATATACTTATATATGTACATAAATTATTTATTTGCAGCTTCATAATTAATCTAGCCATATACATACATATTCATTTAACGAAATTTATCTTCGAGCTGTATTTTAAGTTTATATTTAATTTAAAAAAAATGCAATACAGTCGAGTCTCGATAATTCGTACCCCGCTAAATCGAAAACATCAATAATTCGTAAGAAACTGCTGGTCCCTTGAAAAAGCTTCGTTAATTCGTAAAAATCCCATACATTTTGGTCCCCTCGTTAATTCGTAATTTTTCTGCCTACTCGACCATGATTTTGTCTCTTATAATTCGTTTCGATACCTCTTATAATTCGTAATTTCGTTTCATAACCTCTTGTAATTCGCAATTCTTGATTTGACTGGGAGTTAAACTTAGGTCTGGCAGTCTATTAGGCATGGCGCCTTTTTGTCACTTCATGTGCTAAATTTCGTTCTCCCATTGGATTTATACATATGTATTAGTTTGCTCATTTTATTAGAAGCGTGAAGACGATTCGCAAAAACGTCAAGCAAACGTTCTCATAACTTTTTTTTCATATGATAATGTTCCGAATAATGCAATTGATTATTTAATAAGCTTGGTAAACACAATACAATTTTAAATCTTAATTTTTCGTTAACATGATTTTGTTTATGTTTAATTTTGTTTTTAAATACATAATATTGAAATAAATAAGTATTTTATTTATTTTTAATAAGTTAAAATTGTTGAAACGACGTGAAATATAAAAACCCTTCATTTCGTATTTTGATTTCTTACACACCGTTGAATGGAAACCCCGGTAAATCGAAAACCTCTGTAATTCGTAAAAAATTCGGTTCCCTTGCCATTACGAATTATCGAGACTCGACTGTATATTCTTTAAAAAAGTTTCCTCAGAATGCGATTATTCTCTTAAAATAGTTTGGCAAATATTTCATACATCACATTCTGATGCGTCCGTTTAAAAGATATGAACATTTTGCTTACTTTCAAAATTTTATAAAAAAAATATATATATATAAATATATAATAAAAATAAAAAATTAAAACATTAAAATAAACTTTGCTTTTTTATTTATCAACAATATCAGAAGGATCGACATATGTATTGAGGTAAGTATAAATATTTACGTACTCTTCACTCTCTTCTCTTCACAGAACAAAATGAAATTGAAACAAGAAGCGATCGTGCGATCGATGTATTGAGGTAAGTATAAATTTTTACGTACTCTTCACTCTCTTCCCTTCACTGAACAGCAAAATAGAAACAAAATGAAATTGAAACAAGAAGCGATCGTGCGATCGTCCGTTCACGTTTTACTTGTGCTCCAAGAGAGCAGAAGGCGAAAGTTACGAAGTCAAGCATCAGCAATTAATTCACAACTGCAGTCAATAAACTTGTTCTGATATTCAATGGATTCATAAAGAACTTTGAATTTATCAATATTATTTTCTTGAGACCAATGAAATTCATATGTAACATGAAAACTGACAAACTGTCTCAGATAGCTCAGCTGCCCTATGCGCACTCTTCGTTAGCTATAAAGAAAATACCGAAATTACATGCAACGAGCGCCCAAGAAGCGCTGCGAGGCGACAGACAGACAGCGGCTAGAAGCCAGCCGAGCTGGCGCGCAGGGAGCAGAGAGCCAGCAGCTAGAAGCCGCCAAGCTGCATTGTCCTTGTGCAGCTGCATTGATAGCGGGGCCATTGCATAGTTATGGCCATGGTCAGAGTGAAACGTTTGCTTGTCTCCGCTGAGTGGGTGTGCGGGCGTGTGAGTATGATTGTCTGGCTATATATATATATATGTGTGTGTGTGTGTGTGGCCGCGCCGGGGCATAATGTTGATGATGAAAACGTGCGCATTGTTTTCAGATTTTCGGAATTTTAATTAAATTTGCATTGTTTCTAGTGGCACTTGACGATGGCCCAAAAGAGCTGTTCGCATTTAAATAAGTTTCATATTCTTTTGTTTGTTTTTTTTTTTACCCCGCGTGGGCGTGGCAGATTTAAATTAGTCGAGCGTCTTCCAAAGTCGAGCTGCCTAACGAGCATGCAAATTCTAGTATCGCAAATTAATTATTGTCAAGTGAAAATTCAATTTAGATAAAACTAAAGAAAATATGGTAAATATTTTAAATACGGTTCGAAACCCTTTTCTACTTCAACTTTAAGAAACTTTCTATTTTATAGTCAAATTATTAAATGTGACAGTCGAAAGTCGATACTCGAGTCGAGCTGCTGTCAATGGCTCATAAAAAAATGCTAAACAAGTCAACAACATGCGCCTTTCTCTTCTCTACTCAACTTTGCTTCTTCTTTTTTCTTAGCCAGCTGTCAATAAATATGAAAATCAAAAAAAAAAAGGAGAAGAAAAATAAGCAAGAGCAGCGAGTAGGAAAAAATATCAATCATAATAAAAAATACATAAACAAAGCAAAGTCGACAGCGGGCACATAAGCAAATGTAAATTTGTGTTCTTCACACTCAAGCCACCCTCTTGGGTCAACCCCAACCCCGCTGCATAAGCAAATGTGACAGTTGTTTAGGGAGAGTATGGGAATTGGGCACGCCCGCTGACAACATCAAATACGTTTTGTCATTTTAAGCCAACTAACGCTTGTCTGTTGTCAATTGTAGGCTCTTAGCCAACTAAAAGCCTGTTCTAGCTTATTTGCGAGAATACTTGAGAGAGTAACAAATATTTGTGGACGTTTATTTTTGCAAGCTTTTAAAGAAAGGTTTGAGATATTTTGGCATCAAGTTTGTGGCCTAAGCTGAAAGCAAAATGAACTTCAGCTTTTTAAATCTAATAAGAAAGAACTCAACTTATATAACATATAATATGCTTCAAAATAATCTAGTTCCGAATCAATATGATTTTTATCAATTTATTAAAGACATTGTTCCTAAGCTTCATCTTCAGTTGAGCGCTTTGAGTTGTACTTTACGTCTGAGCATCGTTTGGTGAGCGTAACGATTGACGCTCGCACAATGCGACTCAATAATTGAGCAGACAATTCAAAGAGTCTATGCAAAAGATCTTCGCATTCACACTCACATATGCTATAGATGAGCTTAGTATAGACAACGCTCGCATGCATGCCAATACAAAGACAAAACGCTTTCTGTTTCATAAGAGAACTTTCTATACGATTGCAAAAGACTTCGTTGAAGAACGAGACGTAATCGATTGCTCTCCGAATTTTTTTCTAATTACTGAGTGAAAGACACTTATTTGCAGACAATTAACAGATATTTACAAACTCTAATAAAAGGTATATTTAACAATTTGTTTAAGCAAATAAATTCGTAGACTTTCAATTCTCTAATTTCAATTCTCTAACTTTCTATACGATTGCAAAAGACTTCGTTGAAGAACGAGACGTAATCGATTGCTCTCCGAATTTTTTTTCTAATTTCTGAGTGAAACACACTTATTTGCAGACATCGAGAAATGTTTAACAGATATTTACAAACTCTAAATAAATATATATTTAACAATTTGTTTAAGCAAATAAACACGAAGACTTTCAATGCTCTAAGCCAATTGATTTTATTCACTTTGGGAATGAGCTTTAAAAATATGAGTCTTAGCCAAAGTAAACTCTATTCTAAATTGAACTAAAAAGCTTCAAGCTTCTATGTCTCTCACACAACTAACAGAGCTCTACTACTGCTTCAATGACAAATTAAAATACTTTAAGAGCAGTTATTCTCATTTATAAATATGTATCTGCCTTGCACACACATTTAACAGAAATGCAGGCCTCTTCTTCTACTCATTCTCGCTCCCTCTCTCTCTCTCCTTTCACACTGCTCAGTTTGATTGATTTCTGTTCAACCGCTTCTATATAAAAATCTATTAGAAATAATTAATGAAATGTCGAATATTGCACAGAAAACATAGCAGCTGCCTTGACTATTTGGAGTAGCGCAGACTGCTTTTGATTTATACAGACTCCGAACTGAGAGCCAATATTTCACGATTCTTCTCGCTCTTATAGTTGTTTTTGCTGACCATTTATAATGTAACACACACACACATACATACACGAGCAGCGAAGTGCCTTTTAATTAACTGAAAAAGGCTTCACAGTCAGTCAGGGAGCATTACGAAATGTGTGCGTGTGCGTGTATAAAGCTGCCCACATACACATATGATGTGTTCTTTACAACTATGTTGGATGATGTTTGCATGTACAGCGTCGCTTTTTGTATTTCTTGCGCTGCTGCTGTAGCTCTGTTTAATAACCAACAACAAAATGTACAACAGCCAGCATGCCATGCCACGCCCTGCCACAGACACCGCTAATTAATTATGCACTCGTAATGCTCACAGCAGAGATTTCCGAGAGGCGGCCATATAAGCTATGTGCAGGTCTTAGTCAAAATATCAAAAATATTTTAAGCGTACATAAAAAAGTCTTTCTTTTAAAAATACATTTTTCAAATTTTTTAAGGCATGGAAATATGTTTAAATATCTTTAATAATTTTTACTTCGATTTTTTTCCATCAACTTGAAGAATTTACGAGATAGTAGGAATTTTCTTTCTTAATGTAAATATTTTATATAAATCTGAAAATAATTTGCATTAAAAAATAAATTTATTTTCAATCTGAAAAATGTTCTATGCATAACAGAAAACTAACTAAAGCATTTACTACTGGAAAATCTTTTAAAGAAAATATTTGCATATATTTAATTGACAAATTTTGTAATAATTTAAATTTTATCCTTGAAAATTTTTAAATAAAAATACATAGAAAAATTAAAAAATAAAATAAAATAAATTTTTTTAAATATTCAGATATTTTAATAATTTAAATTTTGTCCTTAGAAAATAAATTAAATAAAAATACATAGAAAAATAAAAAAAATAAAATAAAATAAATTTTTTTAAGTATTCAGATATTTTAATAATTTAAATTTTGTCCTTAGAAAAATTTTAAATAAAAATGCATAGAAAAATTTTCAGATATTTGTTGGAGTGTTTTCTAAAAATTCTAAAAAACAAACTATGAATATTTTTTTTTTAATTTTTTGTTGTATAATTCTAAAAAATAAACACTGAATATATATATATATATATATTTTTTTTTTTTTTTTTGTATAATTTCTATTATTTATTCATTGACTCTACAATAATTTAAATTTATTCCTTAAAAAATTTCTTTTAATTATTATGATTATTAATTTCTTTAAATAATTACAGCAACATTAAGTGAGTTCAAAGCATTCACTCGTCATTATGTGGACATTGGTAAACACTTGCTTTTGTTGCATTTGTGCGACTTCAAGTGGCTGCCACGTGTCCACTTACAGCATAAACAGAACATTTTACAATATTTTCTGCTCATTTTTATACACACATATATACTTTTTGTTTCTCGTTGCTTTCTGCATAAAAATCGCAGCAAAACGTTTTCGGTAGCTGCAGCTGCTTTGGTAATGGCATGTGATGGTGACTTTTGGTCCCTTGGCAAATGCCAGACAAGAACAGCAGCAGCAGAAGGAGGAGGAGGCGGGGCTAGGTATGGATGTTGCGGAAGTTGAGGCAAAGTCAGCGCAAGATTGTTTAGTCTTTGTCTTTCGCTTTTGTTATGCAAGTCCAAGTGTATCGAGACCCTTTTCGTAATGCCCTGTAGAGAGATTCAGTTTGGCTTGTAAATATAAGTAAAGAAGAGAGGTCTTCGAAGACTGAAAGTAATGATTATGAGCATTATATGTTTATATTTTAATTAAATAAAATAGTTATAATATTTTTCATATTAATTTTACAGATTTTTTAGAATTTCCTACATGTCGAAAGAGGAGTTTATGTAAGCTATTAATTTTTTAATAAAATATCTAGTTTTCAACTCA